>JABSTQ010005242.1:0-47432 GCA_013358835.2 Ixodes persulcatus
CATTTTGATGAATTTTGCGACTAGATAGCAAGTTATCTGGATTTTCTTTTTTCGCGGTGTGTCAGTAACTGAGACAGATAAAAAAAATCACGTTTTTTCTTTTTACGAGGGGATTATCCTTTTTCTGAGATGAATTTTTAGGCAATAACGAGATGTAGAATCACCTTCGCGCCGAGCGGCCACAACCTTTCTCTATAAAGACGAAAATACATCAGCCTTTTTGGAAGACCTGAAATACCACTTTACTAAAAAATAGTTGGTAATGTTTTACTTGGATCGTCAAGGAAATACATAATTCGAAGTGACAGCCACTTCAGCTTACTGTCATAATTTTTTTCTCTTTACTACCAAATTGCTGTCATAACCGTTACACTGTTTACTTTTATGTTTGATCTGAGTTTTACTTCCGAATGTACCAACGCTGATTAAACCTTTAATGTGATACCTAACTCCCATAGGAAGTAAGGCTTATAGCATAAAGATGTTTGTTTATCCCAGGTGCGTGGTTGTGCGTTCCATTTCGCCAAGGCCCTCACACAAACGCGAACGAGCTAGGCCTGCGGTCAGTTGCAAACAGAACGTGTGAGGTCGCCAGGTGGATTGAGAGGGTGCGACATCTCCCTTTTGTACCTGACGGCTTCCGCCGGGCCTTCTCCAGGCCTGCTTGCTGCTCGCCACAGGCTTCACCACTGGACAGTGCTCGGTTGGAGCAATTTGCCAAGTATTTTGATAGTGTCTGGCTTTCCAACACTGTTGTGAAAGACATTTGGGACAGTTTGAAAACGATGGCCCACGCACGACCAACATGGTCGAAGGTTGGCACAACGGCTGCACAGCCGCTGACAAGTCACCATCCAGACTTGGCCGAGTTCATTCAGTTCCTTCAGTGATCCAGCACTCTTCGCAAAACCGAATCCAGCGCTGCTCTTGGATCTCTTGCAGTGGCATCAGCACCGGGGTTGAGGTCAGCAACCGTACAAGCGGTTACAAGAGAAATCACTGTTTTCATGCTACTTGTCATCTGCAGTCTCCGACATTTCAGGATGTCCTTAACTACCTGGACAGAATTACAATCCTTGGAGTTCTCCGTAGAATAATCTGAACAGCACGCATGGGCAGTTTTCTTGAATAAAACTGTTTGAATGCCTCACGATGTCTCGGTGTCTTATTCAACAAATGAGTTTATGTGAACGATATGCACTATGTTGCGTCTGGTAGTAGTAATCGGTACAAAGAGTGTATAGACACTTCGAGAGGTAAAATATCTAAAAAGTTATAAAACATTAAAAACAAAACTGTAAAATGTTTCCAATAGTACTTCCGTTTTGAAGAAATTTACTTTTATGTACGATGAGCAAATCCTGTAGAGTGCTTTGTCCGAGGAAAACTATTAAAAAAAAAACGAAATAAAGTTGCGATACTCTCGTAATACCGTTATTATCACGGCGAACGTCTGGGACAGAGTGTCTTGAACAATTCAGAGGCTTAAACACAAAAATGAAAGTATTGACTGACGAGGGAATTAATAAATTTCTCGGAAGGACTTACGTTGCATAATTCACCGACAACAGTATTTTGGTCCCTAGCAATCGCACAGACTCGGAGTCAGCCCATTGCGCGCTCTGCTGCTCCCACCCCGATATAAAAAGAACTGTTCTCCTTCCCTGAATTACTGCGGCGAAGCAAAATACTTTGAAAACAGAGCCATTTTGTCTCGAAAAATGTTTCACCATCACAAGCTTGAGAGTGCTATAACGTTTCGTGAGAATACGATATCGCCCTTTTTCATTTGGATGATTTTTATCACGTTGCTTTTGAATTAATTGCTAAAATTTGTTACCTTACTTGGCCTGGAAAAATTGTTTTTTTTTTTTTTTTTCTTTCCGACCTCTTAGAACGCATGACATACACCAAGCTTAAATAGGAAATGGCAGTCACACTTGTTGTTCTTCTCCGAAGGCGATCTAAATATTCAAACGGCCTTAACTGTCCATTGTCTGCAGTCACGTAGCTGCCACGATTCGCCAGAGTAGCGTGCTCTCGAGCTACGCGGGTCAAACGACGAAAATAACACCGCCACCCGAGACGGCAAAGCACGTATTTTTACCGGCAATGCAAGTAAATTTCCAATCTTAAACCACTCGCGTGGTCGCGTAACATTACCGCTCGCCGCTTTCGAGAGCCATTGCCACTGCGCCGTCGTGTCCTACCTGATTTTACTACTTAGTGGGCCACCAAAACATGTTTTTATTTTAAGCTCCGTTAAGCTACAATAAAGACACAGGGTCACTGACGAGCGTACACCCCCTAATACAGTGATAAAACAAAAGGAAAACTATTTCGCTCCGTTTACATGCCCCTGACGATATTAACTTTAATATTTTGTTTATTTATTTATTAATAGAAAAACTACAGACCATGAGTGGTTCAAGCCGGGAACAAGAAAACAACCGCAATGATCTTACGAAACAGAAAATAAATAAAAAAGTAACTAACACTGGTAAAGAAAATTGAAGAAAATGGAATCACAAAATACATATAAAACGCACGTTTACTGAATAGCCTAAATAAAGTGACAAGGTCTCAATGAGATAATAAAATCGTAAGGCAGTCCACAGCTCAAATAATAGTAAAGAATAAGAACATGCCCTATCCACTTTCGTCAAATAACGAATTCAGTTTGTTCTTCATATTGATTAAATTTTATCTAGGAGCCTATGCAAACGGTCATGCTTACCATATCATCAAAAGTCTTTTACACAACAGCTCTCTCCTTTCAGGCAAAAAACGATAGAACATTCAACTCGTCAAACTATCCATGACAGCCATCCGAGTCAGAACATCCATTGAGTCAAAACACCCATCGAGTCAGAACATCATCCTAGTCTAAACATCCATGGGGTCAAAACATCCATCGAGTCAGAACATCCATCCGAGTCAAAACATCCATCGAGTCAGAACATCCATCGAGACAAAACATCCACGAATGGATGTTTTGACTCGATGGATGTTCTGACTCGATAGATGTTCTGACTCGGAATCCGAGCAAAGCTAGGGCGACGCTGACGTCGAGGGATGGCCTAGTCGTCCAGCCAGCGAAGGGCGGCGCTTTTGTACGAATTTTGAGTGACAGGTTAATCTTCTATAATCTGTAGGGGGACAATAGCGACTTCTGGGTCACATAAAGAGATTCTCGTGAAGAAGAGAGTTCCTCCTTCCCCTCTTCTCTCGTCGTGGCCGGGGCGAGACAATAACCGTCACTACCTCAAGGTCCTAGACGGCATTATAAACGAGGCGTTAGCGACATCCACCAGGTGCTCTTTGCTAATCGTTTAATTCGTTTTAAATTCCTTTTCTTGTCTTTTTTAACAAGATATTGGTGTGTCCGATGTGATACTGCTCCTTTGAACACATATAGACCATAAAAGCGCCCAAATTTCGTTGTAGTATCCCTTTAAACCTTTTGAATTGTATTGGTTCATGTTCACAGTACATTTATTTTTTATTTCAGCAAGGAATAATTGAGAGACAGATTTTGTGTTCAGGCATGATGCTTTTATTTTCGTAACATGCAAGAGTGCAGAAAATTAGATTTGGCTTTTTAAACTGCTTTTTTTTTGTATGTGTCTTCCAAACGGCGTGGCAAGTAATAATATAAAGGCTACAGCTGCGAGAGTGGCTACACCTGGCATCTTATTCGTTTTATAGCGTGTACAGTGAGACACTATACTCCGTTTCATGGTAACTTGGCAAACTGTGAAGGCGGCGGCCCCCGCGACCCATAAGAGCATCGGAGCCAGGCATACAAAACACACTGCATGGCCGAGTCCTCGTTATCGCCACAGCAACAGCGCCATCAGCGACAAAACATAGTTCTAGGCTTCTTTTTTTTTTTTTTCTTTTAGTATGTTGCCGTCGGATTATTCTGACCGCAACTCTACACGACGACGGAAAAAGACGAAGACTTATGTTACTTATTAACGACATTTAATATGGATCAACACTTTTCTTAGAAAACACGGCTTCTGACGATGTTCGAACAATCGCAGCTGTGAATCGACCACTTCAGCGCAAAACATCGCCCTAGCATTAGCACCCGCCACACATTCATGGGCAAATTGAGCGTGTGGTTGTCTCATAAAAGTGTTGCAGTAGTGGACGTTCATCCGAAGTTGTTCGGTTTTCTCAACAGACGACGCCGTTCTGGTGGTGGTCCTTGCATTTGGCGCTGTGCACGAACGCTCCTGTGACATGCTGCCATGTGCCTCGCTCTGACTTCTTACTGGTCGCAGGAGCCGTAGCCTCCACAGTTCGCCAAGTTATTGTGAAACGGAGTGTAGACTAAGTTGTCTGCTAAAGAAAGTAGCCTTGCCACATCATATATTATGTATGAAACGGCGTATACTTCGAGAAAACAAATAAAGCCATCCAACCCTTTCCACTGATTGTGTTTGTTCATTAGTAAAACTTGGTTCAGTGAACTTATTACATTTCAGTATTAGCATGGACATGACAGGTAAGGTCAATTACAAGTGCTTTAGAGCAGTCCAGTTTCCAAGTGGCTCATGCAAAGGGCTGACATGTACTACCCCGAGGAAAGAGACGAGACATCCTTGACAAATCTACTTCAGCCGCAAAGCACACCAAACTGAATATTGGCGTTTCTAGGAAATTGGAAATCAACCAAACAATTCTGTGAAAGGCACACCGAACAGCTTTGTGTGATGGTGAGCCCTTCTGCAGCGACAATACTGGAGCCTCGCATGCCACCATCACTAACACATGCGAGTAGTCCCTCGGTGACTGGCATACTTGGGCATTGATGAAGCAGGAAGATCGGCAATGAGTGGACTAGAAATGTGGATTCAAATGGGACTTTCATGACATTCTCACAATCGCTGTATGACCACCATCTGTTGGAGTGTTTCTGGATGTCAACAGCCCATCTGAGACCTAGAAATGACAATGATGTAGAAAGTTTGTCACTTACACACACTGGCTTTTGTTTGACCCAGTCTGCTGAGCGAACAAAACAACATACATGTTTAGTCACTGTTTACTCCCGTGTCAATTCCATCGGGAGCTCATTATTGGCTTGAAGAGTGCGCAATCTCCGAAATTTTATCTTGGTATGGGAACGAAAAGGAGACAAGGACACACAAATGCGCGTCAGACACTTACAGCGTCGAAGGTGTGGTTCGAAGATACGTTGCGCGACTCATTTGCAGAAAGACGGCATCGACACTTCTTTGGTAAATTCACTCATACTGGCTAACGTGAACGGCAAATTTGTACTGTCCGAGTTGGTTCACTGTATTACACGAACAGCCATTCAATCATTCCTGAGAGAAAAAAAAAAAAAAAAAGATCGCGTTTTTGTGGTAAGTTTAGTGCTCTGTGCTTTTCTATAGTGCCATGATTACAACCGTAGACTGCAACTACTATACCAAATACGATGTATGACTATACTGCGTCTCACCTAAGTGCGAACGAAGCGAAAATTACAAACGCGAGAATCTGATCAGCGCTTGCACTGTAGATCGCACATGCATGCAGGCAGCTATGATCAAAGCTTGGGACTCGCCCATGTACATTTAACTTCGATCGCATTTAAAATGAAACGGAGCATGGATCATACGGCCTCCGTGCATTTCGAGTCGAAATTATGAGTATATATTCCTAAATATCGCCTGCGAAGATAGGCTTCGAATGATCGCGAAAAACACTACCTTCTCAGCTGTTTTTCAAGCAATAGCCTATCGACTCCGCCACACAAGATTTATAAAGACCTCCTAGAAGGCAAAGTCCGTTGTGTTCGTAAAGGAAGAACACGATAAAAGGCAGCTTACCGGCACAATCGGACGGCGGCCTCGTATAGTGACCGGCGCAACCGCCGTTTCAATCGCGAGGTTAGGCAAGCGCCTTCTTTTTGATGCTCTTCGTCGTCTTCATCTTGGAATCGTCGAAATTCCTCGAGCAGACGACGGAGGAATCGTAAGGGGCACAAAGCTGCTCGATCTTGTGAACTCGGCAAATTTTAACAGGGCTACAATAAACAAAAGACTCGCGGTCGCCGCTATACAGCACGGCCGCCATTACCGCGCCGATGTTTGTTTACCCCGTGGTTTACCCCCAGCCTCCCGCGACATGTGCGAGGGCGGAGCTTAGTCGGAATCGCCATAAACCTCCTCTCCCACCTTCGCGCCTCCTTTCTCATGCGCAGAAGACGGAAATGAGCCCACTTGCGAGGCGTATATTCACCTAAACGATGCTCGCACTGCACGAGCGCGCGTGCTTGGCAGGGACCTGAAAGCTCAGAGCTCGCTCTTGTGGCCTCGGCTGCACTGGCACTTATTAGCGGCGAGATGTTTTGGTGGCGCCCTCCTGTGGTTCCCCCTTGTGACGTCATTACCTTGCAAACAACAAGTTCGATGGTGTTTGTTATTAGCATGGTGGAAGCTTCAAATCATTGCGCTCTCAAAGGAACACTGCCAAGACCGTCAAAATTAAAGTTCTTTCATTCCTCTTTTTCCGTCGATGATAAATCCCTTTCCGACGTCATAATCAGCGTTCGGCCAATCGCGGAAGGCCGGCCACAGCGACGCTTTCGGTCGCGCACGGGGCGTTGCTCTCGGGCAGGGGCGCAAGCGCGTCCGCAGGACGCGACCGACGAGCTCGTTGGACGCGACCAATTATGGTGGCAGGACCATCCAGGCGGCTCTCTAACGTTCGATTTTGCACGTGCCACGTTCAAATGCCAGCATCTGTCAGCGTCTGTAGACGCGCGAAAACAAAACGTTTAAAAATAAAGAATAACAACAAAAAAAAAGAAAATTATGCAGCTCGTGGCCTCAGCGTCCCATTAAACATTCCTTTCAGCTTTATTATTTCATTGCTTTCTTGTAGGCTCTGCTACGCTGGCACTTATACTCTGTTTCACCTTGTGTTGTACCGCAGGAAAGGCTATAAGCGCGAGCTCCTTGCTCTAGGCACATCTCGGCGGCACAAGCTCTCGTGCACCAAGGGCAGCTGCCAACGCTATGAGCTCGCGCTTCTAGCCTTCGCTGCGGTACAACATAAGGTGAAACGGAGTATAGAATGGAACGAGTAGAAAAACTGTAGTGAGGAAGCGCAATGACGCACGTTCGAAACGCGAGCCAAATATTCTATTTTTTCTCGCCTGGAGCGCTGCTCAAAACTTGAGAGCAATGTCTCTGGAATACTATACTGGATTGCCTTGACTCAATCGGCCGGGTATTGATAGCACGCAGAAGCAGGCAGCGTCCCAAAAGTCCTTTTGCTAAATTTCTCAAGCACCAATACACGATTGCAAGCAAAGCGACTGGCCGCCGTCATTTCTCTGCTCGTGCGGGAAAGCTCATGTGATTTCAAGCTTGCCAAAGCTATCTTCACGCGCACGTTACACGTGCTTGCACGCCTGGGGCACCAGTCGTGATGCCATGCTTGCAATCCACCTCTTTCGAAATCATGGTTCCAGAGTTTCTGGTATGAAAACACATGTTCGCGTTCCATGGATTCACGAGCGGCCATGGCATGCTTTCAAGCGAGATCTCGTGAAAGCGCTCGTGGTGTGCACGCGCGTTCTCTACCCAAAAATCTCGAACCGGGACTTCGTAAAAAGGTGGATTATCTATAGGAGGTATTCACTGGCCGCCATATTTGAGGTCACTGTTTAGAGCGCATGCTCAGAACGAGCTCGCATTAATAGGCTGCAAAGACCGGCAATCTTGGTGGTGCGGAATGCACGTGGCGAAAGAACTGTGGAAGCTCGCGTTCAGCGCGCGCTCCGTAGCCGAGCACACAGCTATGGCCGCCAGTGAATACTCCCTATAGAGAGTATTCACTGGCGGCCATACCTGTGTGCTCGGCTGCGGAGCGCGTGCTGCTGACGCGAGCTTCCACAGTTCTTTCGCCACGTGCATTCCGCACCACCAAGATTGCCGGTCCTGGCAGCCTATTAATGCGAGCTCGTTCTGAGCATGCGCTCTAAACAGTGACCTCAAATATGGCGGCCAGTGAATACCTCCTATAGGCTACGTAACTCTCGAGCAGAGCCGTTTATTGAGAGAGTTTGGCCATACATTGGTTTGAATAGGCGAGCACCTCGGGGCCAACCACAGGCCGCGAAACAGCCCCTAGCGGTGGTCGTGTGCTCTAAATTTGTGCCACGACTATACTTCGTTTCACCTTATGTGCGAGCGAAGGCAAAACTGGAAGCGCGAGCACGGAAGCTCCGTGCGTTCAGGCTTTGCTCGAGCGCGCGAGCTGGGGAGAAATGCAAAAGGCGCTGGTCTCGCGCTTCTAGCTTTGGCTTCGCTCGCAGATAAAGTGAAACGAAGTATAATTTGAGCCGTGCCGAGCGGAACTCCGCGTCTCAAGACGCTCGCGCACCCCACCCTTTGCGCTGCTTTCTTTCAGCCAGTCTCAGGACGCTGTTCTAGCAGTGCAGACAAAGGCATGGGCACGAGCGCGTGGCTTTGGAAAGTGCCTCCTATGCAGGAGGTCTCGTACAAACAAAAGCGTTGCGCTGAGCTAGGCTCACGCGCCTGTGCCTTTGTCTTCACTGCAGACATTTGTGAGATGGAGTAGAGGTCTCCTGATTGGTCGACGCTGTGTCACAAATTTAGTTTACGCTCTAAGCGTGGGCAGAATATTCGGCGCTGGCGGCGGCCTTTGCTCCGCCTATTGTCCAAACTCTCCTAATATACGGCTCTGCTCTCGAGGTTTGAGCAGCGCTCCAGGCGAGCAAAAAAAAAAAATGTTTGGCTCTCCTTTCCCACATGCGTCAATACACTTCTCCACTAAAGTTTTTTTATACTCCGTTCCATTTTAAGTGCCAGCGTAGCATAGGCTAAAAGAGCGAGGTGCGAGCTTTCAGCGTCCCTGCCCAGCACGCACTCTCATGCAGTGCGAGCATCGTTCAGGAGGAGGTGCTTTTGCGAGTAGCTTCGGCTTCGCTATCACGTAAAGTGAAACGTACGTGCTCGCGGAAGCTATGAAAGAAAGCAAAGATAAAAGGAATGTTTGTATGGGACGCTGAGGCCGCGAGCTGCGTAATTATTTTTTTAGACGTTTTGTTACTGCGCATGTACAGATGCTGACAGATGCTTGTATTCGAACGTTGCAGGTGCAAAATCGAACGTTACAGCGCCACACGGATGGTGCAGCCAGCATAACATGGTCGCGTCTTGCGTAAGTCTTCCGTAAAGCCCCTTCATGTTTTAAAAGTAGCGCTAGGTGCGTCGATGCACGATGCACGTGCCCTTGGAATATCATGGCGGCACAGCGCCCATGAGTTAGCCTTCAGGCATTTCCACAACAATGAATGGCGCTACTTTTCCTATACTTCGTCTCACGTTAGTATGGACTATTGTTAGCCGCGCGTGCTAAAAGCGCAAGATAGTTGCTTCGAATGAAACCTCGGCGGCTGCACGAGCGCTCGTGCAGCGAATGCTTTATTCAAGCAGTCAAAGCTAGCCGCTCGCGCTAGCAAAGCATTCGCGGTTAGTCCATGCTAAGGTGAGACGAAGTATAGGATAAAGGAGCCTTATACTTCGTCTCACCTTGGCATGGACTATTGTTAACCACGCATGCTGAACGTGCAAGCTATGTGCTTTGGATGAAGCCTCGCCGGCTGCACGAGCGCACGTGCAGCGAGTGCTCCAGTCAAGTCAGTCAAGGCTACCCGCTCGCGCTTGCACAGCCTTAGCAGTTAGTTCATGCCAAGGTGAGACGAAGTATAGTCCTCCGTAAAGCCCTCTATCGTAGGAAAAGTGGCGCCATTCATTGTTGTGGAAATGATTGAGACACGCGCCGCGCGCCACTTCTGGGAAGTATACATGCATGACGTCTGAAATCTAGCTCAGTGCTGCGCTGCGCCGCCATGATCGTTCCAAGGGCTGCACGCTGCACGTCCCTCGTGCATCGACGCACCTTGGGCTACTTTTGAAACATGAAGGGGCTTTAGTCCTCCGGACGCGCTCGCGCCTTCTGCCCCAGAGCAACGGATCAATGAGCGTGCCACGAGTGTAGTTAGCATGCGCCGCACGTGCTGGCGCCTGCAGTAGTAACTGCTCTAAAGCAAAAACCTAAAACAAATTTTGCCTTGCACGCGCGTTCGGCAAATCCTTATTATGATTATTGACTTCAATTTTTTTTTATACGAGGAAGGCCAGCGCGCGCGGAGTGTAGAATTACACTTTCAGCATTCTCCTCGATTCTCGGGTAATTTAGTAATATGTCTATTTTCACTGAAGCCGAATTACAGAGTGTTCAACTTATGGTGGTGTAATACCCCTGTCAGACGGGCTAGTTTAGTGTCGCTACAAGCGAGTGCACTTCGCCCTTAGTGTCATTTCTGTAGTGTGCCACACGGCTCCTTCATGAGGAACGCACTTGGTTTGGAGTGAGGTTGACGAACTCACTTCGCTCGATCGAGTGCGTGGCATCAATAAAAGTGTTTCAACAAAAAAAAACATAACAACACAAAAACCAAAAGTGTGGCGTAAGTTTTATTTTATAAAGAAAAAGAAATTCGTGAAAGAGACGACATGTAAAGAGTGGCATTGCAAAAACAAAAAAACAAATAGTGGGGTAGTCTTGGAGTTCAGGCTGATCTGAACCAAGATTAGCGCAGCGGTGGATTGATAAAAGACGACGACAAACTCAGTCATTCAACGGCTATCTTGGTTAGCAGAGAATGATGGAGCCTACTTTTGTTTCAGCATGTAGCTATTCGACAGAACAGGATAATTATGATCTAATTAGGCAGTTTCAGGGCCTCTTCGTATACTTCCGTGGAACGAAGCGGAACTCCAAAGTTGGATATGCTTCGTTCTTTATCTTGGCTTGCGATAATCGAACAGAATCATCCAATTGGCGTAAAAATCGTTCATTAATGTAACGTTGTTTTAGAGCACAGCTCCTAGGAACCCGTTTCTGAGTTGAGCGGCGTCGGCGTAACCGCGCGTTGCATTAAGGGCTGTTTCCCAAAATGACGTCACACGTGATGTCACATGTGTCGTCACGTGTGACGTCACGAGGGTAAAATTTTCCCGCTAAATTTTGCGGTAAAAAGTTTTGCAAGTTTGGCGTGAAATTTTTCCGCTAAATTTAGAGGGCAAATGTTACCGTGTGACGTCACGTGACGTCACACTTAAAATTTCAGATGACGTGTATGTGACGTCACACGTCAATTCAGCGGAAAAAGTTCCGGCTAAATTTAGCGGAAATTTAGCGAAATTTTTACGCTAAGTGGGTGGGAACAAGAAGAGGGGGTATGGTATGGTAGGGACGGGGGGAGCAGCTGTATACCCTCCCCCCTCGTACTCTTCCTCCTTCTCCTCAAGAGCTGCGCCAATTCGGCATTACAGAGAATTGTAAACGTCTAATTTTTTTACGTGTCGTTATTCAGGGTATCGGGTGGCCGAGTGGGCTAGCGCCCACCGATCAGAGAATACATCGAGAGAAAGCTCGCGCTGGAGAACCAGTAGTCCTGAGCTCAATCCCCAGCCCTGCCCGAAGAAACACACTTCAATAAGTGAGTTCGGGGAGCACACTACGCCCGCTCCGGTAGACCGAGTGTGTACTCGATAGCAGCTGTTCAAGGAGTAAAAACAATAGAAAGAATCAACGCTGCGTAAAATAGAATTAGTTTGATAGGAGTAATATTCGATGCGCACTTGTTTCTGGTGGCAGGAAAGTAGTCATTGTAGGAAAACAAGCGGCTAATCAGTTTCCAGCCTTGGCCCATGCGCGAGGCCAGCGACGGCCAGGAGGCACCTGCAAGACTCCACCAGGAATCTGAGCGTGGCAGGAGAGACGCGAAAGGCTTGCTTGAAAGGGCTCTGCCCAAATGGGGCAAGGGTGTCTTCGAACCACCGTTCGTTCCTCTAGAAAGTCCACCGCTCTCGACTGATCACGGGTAGGTTGTCGGCATGAGAGCGGCTATGGTGAGGCGTTGGCCTGCAGCTGCTGATCGATGTCACTTGAAATTCTTGCCTGTGCGTCGGCATCCAGGTTCAGCTGCCTCTCATCTGAAAGGCGTTGGGCTCTCACGGAGGGAAAAGTGCCCCAACCACGCGCTTCCACTGTCCAACATTGCGGATATAGCCTCCAGTCGTCCTCCACACACTTCATAATGTTTCGTTGTGGCGAATGGCGAGTGGGCCGAGTGGGCTGCGCACACAGCTCCGAGCACGCGGAGCGAAAGATCGCGCTGCAGAACCCAGGAACCTGGGTTCAATCCCTATTCTGCTCGTTTCGATCTATGGAGCTTTCCAAAAAAGAGCATGTGGCCGGTGCCATTTGAGTGTTCGGGCGTATGGCGCGTGCTTTGGTCGCTTTCCGAAGCGACGAACACGCACGTGCTGGACTGTGAAGATCGCACGCTGGACTGTGATTATGTAAACATTAGAAAGATCTATAGACCTTTTTCGCATAACCTCAAACCAGCCAGTAACTGACGTACCCTCGACCTGGTGCATTTTTGGATTGCCCGCTGACACAGGGTATGCAACCGCCAAGGGGTATGGGCGAAAAGGCTTAAAAACGGACGTCGTGCATGAGGTAGTTCCAAGTGCTCCTTTCTACCGTGCTGCAATTCCGAAAATCTACGGTTGTCTGCCTACCACTGCGGGTAGTCGATGGATAAATAATTTCAAAAGCATAAGAAGAATAGCAGAAAGTGTGCCATGAGCACAAGAAGCTGCAGCGCGAGTGTGTCTGGAATGTTTCGAGCTTCGCATTTTCCCCAAGAATCCTTATTTATGAAGTCAGTCGATTGCGAGCTTGAATCGCGAGAGATTCGTATCAGACTCAACGTCACGTTTAAGCTCACGACCACTTCGTCTACGACAAGAGGACCGATTTTAATTCCCGTTGCATGTGTCCAATTAGGTTATCACTGCACGCCCCATGGTATGTGAAAGGTATGAAAAAGTCTAGATGCCACCACTCAAGATGGAGCTATCAAATGTCGAGAGCTTACCTGTATAGACTACATTAAACTGCTCATATATACTTCGCTGTGGAAACGCATCAAAACACCCCACCGTCTTCGTCGTCGTTCTCTCGAGGAGGCAAGGTGATGGCCTGTGAGTAGCCAGCTGGATTCAACCGGACAAGCTCCAACCAAGTTATTGCAGCCCACCATAGCAAGTCTAGCCAAGTTCCCCCATACCCACACCGTTGCCTACCCAGATAGCTGTGCTGCCAGAACTAGCCGGTATTTCTTTTTCTAAACCGCTAGACGGCGTCGTCGGCGCCGCAATTCTCAAGATGGCGGCGCCGTTAAAGAAAAGGTCTATACTCCGGTTCACTTTATGTTGTACGTAGACAAGGCTAAAAGCGCGAGCTCATAGCGTTGGGAGCTACTCTTAACGCACGAGAGCTTGTGCCGCCGAGATGTGTCCTAGACGGTCCTAGAGCAAGGAGCTCGCGCTTGTAGCCTTTCCCGCGGTACTACATAAGGTGAAACAGAGTTTTTTTTTTATATAGACGAGCATCGTACCGGCGTGCGGACGTGTATCAATGGCTTGTAATGGCTGATCGTAATGATCAAATTGGATTTAAATGTGGATTAAAGCTCGTGACTTAGCGCAACAATGTGTGGTAACGTGTTTCATAAGAGAGACGACGAAGCTATTTATGAAAAAATGCGTATGCACTGTAATCTTTTGCGTGCCCATTACTTACCCATCGTTATTGCCATCATTTGGGAGTGACACTAATGGCGAATTCCACTGGTCGTTTTGGAGCGCGCCGGGATCGACTTTTCTGGAGCGAGCCTATTTCACTGGGCGATCGGGTTCGAGACAGACGTGTTTCCACTGGTCGTTTTGGATTAGCTCCCGCTCAGATCTCGATCTGGATCCGATGGCGAATTTCACTGGGCGTTTTGGAGCGCGCCGGGATAATTTGACCAGATCCGGAGTGGAGCGCGGTCGATTCGAAGACTTTCGCAATCGCGGCGCAAACACGTGTTCGACGCACGAGCGGCAAAGATGGCGCGGAGCTCCTAGCAAATGGCGAATTCACTGGTCGTTTTGGGCGCGCCGGGATCGACGTTTCTGGAGCGAGCCTATTTCACTGGGCGATCGGGATCGAGACGGACGTGTTCCACTGGTCGTTAGGGATTAGCTCCCGCTCCAGATCTCGATCTAGATTCGAGAAAAGTCGCTCCCCCGATTTCGGCGGATTCAACCGGAAGCCAGCCGGGCCAGCCCTCGGCTCACACACGTGACTTCCTTTCTCGCGGGGCATCTCGCCTGATCTCGCCTCAGAAGAATTGGTAAATGGCCGCTTGCTTACCTTTGGCTCGACAGCCGTTCCGTTTCAAGGAAGGAGAAGAGAAGAGAAGGTTTTGCGCGCTACGGGCAATCTTTGCTAGACGCTCCTGAGCCATTCCTGCCGCTCGTGCGTCGAACACGTGTAAGCACCGCGATTGCGAAAACGTTGATGCTTGGAACTTGGAAACAGCCGCACCAGACACCTGATTTGTTTTAAAAATACCCAGGACGTTTTGGGGAATGCATCGATCACATAGCAGGCGGTAGACAAGTAGACAGCGTTGAAAAATATTTATTCCACCAATTGTTATGAAGGCCGATGGTGTCCGTGTCGCAGTTTCGAAGCACTGTCAGTTCAGCTCAACACCACGTTACAAAAGACGCTTGGGGGTACTGCCGGTGCTAACGCAATTTTACAGTAGAAATGGGAATTGCATGAAAGAACCGGACAGAAACACTTCATACGGTGGCGTAAATCCCGAACATATATCAGCGATGTCAGCTTCGTCGGTTAGGGCTATCTGCTTTGTCAGCGAATGAGAACATTTCGATAAAATAAAGAGCGGAAAATACCCCGTGTCAAGTTTTCTAATCACAGTCACTGGTTGATGTCGTACCGTGGTAATTCCCGGCCCTTCGACCGCACTAGCACTTTGTAGAGTCACATTTCCAGCGATTCCGCGCCGCACACGAACGAAGGTAAACAATCAAGATGGCGGAGTGTTCCCGTGTTGTCCTCGCCGTCAGCGCAGAGCCGTATAGACCTTTTCTTTAACGGCGCCGCCATCTTGAGATTTGCGGCGCCGACGACGCCGTCTAGCGGCTTACAAAAAGAAAATATGCTAGTTCTGGCAGCACAGCTATCTGGGTAGGCAACGGTGTGGGTATGGGGGGAACTTGCTAGACTTGGCTACGGTGGGCTGCAATAACTTGGTTAGAGCTTGTCCGCTTGAATCCAGGGCTACTCACGGCCATCACCTTGCCTCCTCGAGAGAACGAGGACGAAGACGGTGCGGTGTTTTCATTGAGTTTCCACAGCGAAGTATATATGAGCAGTTTAATGTAGTTATGCAGGTAAGCTCTCGGCATTTGATAGCTCCATCTTGAGTGGTGGCATGTAGACGTTTTCATACCTTTCACATACCATGGGCTTGCAGTGGTAACCTAATTGGACCGCCTGCACCGGGAATTAAAATCGGTCATCTTGTCGTACACGAAGTGGTCGTGAGCTTAAACGTGACGTTGAGTCCGATACGAATCTCTCGCAATTCAAGCTCGCAATCGACTGACTTTATAAATAAGGATTCTTGGGGAAAAATGCGAAGCTCGATAACACTGCAGCCACACTCGCGCTGCAGCTTCTTGTGCTCATGGCACACTTTCTGCTATTGTTCTTATGCGTTTTAAAATTGTTTATCCATCCGACGACCACGCCGTGGTAGCGAGACAAACGTAGATTTTCGGAAATTGAAGCACGGTAAAAAGGAGCACTTGGAACTAACTCGACGTCCGTTCTTAAGCATCATCCTCACACATCGTGCATCGGAAAGTTATTTGAACACATCATACTCGCTCGCCTGCACGCCTATGTCGATGATCAAGACCTCCTCCCACACACCATGATAGGATTCAGGCCGGGGTTATCCACTCAAGACGTCCTCCTACAAATACATCATCAAGCTATTTGCACGCTCAACCAACAGAACTACCGAGCAGTAGTAGGCCTAGACATTAAAAAAGCCTTCGACAACGTGTCCCATATGGCTATCATGGAAAATCTTGAATATCTCCAAGTCGGACCGAAGACCTATAATTACGTAAAGGTGTTTCTGACAGGTCGTACAGCCACACTAAGGGTCGGAGACACCACCTCTCAGACGATATTCATGGGTGGCCGAGAGACGCCACAGGGGGCAGTCCTCTCCCCTTTCCTGTTTAACGTTGCTCTCTGTCGATTGCCAGAGCAGTTAAGTCAAATACCCGGGCTCAAACACAGCCTCTACGCCGATGACGTCACACTTTGGGCGGAGGCAGGCACGGCTGGAAGTCTCGAAGGTATATTGCAAGAAGGCATTGACGTTGTACAAAAGTACGCAGGCATCCGAGACATGGCCTGCTCCACAGAGAAGTCGGAGTACATGGTGCTCAGACCAGTACGGAGAGGCAAAGCGACGCGTGAACAACTTGCAGACTGAAGCTGACTCTACAAGGCACAGAAATAAATGAGGTCGACACCATTCGCATTTTGGGTATGTTGTTCCAGAGCAACGGTCATAACAGCGAAATGATCCGCAAATGGATAGTTGTCACACATCAAACTCCCGCCTCATCAAGCGAATATCAAACAACATCACGGAATGAAGGAAAATGATTTAATTCGGCTCGTACAAGCTTTTGTGCTTAGTCGCATCAACTACGTCGCCTCATACATGAAACCTACGTAGTGGAAACGCAACAAATAAACACGATCATCCGAGGAGCATACAAGACGGCCTTAGGGCTCCCTATTGGCACATCCACTGACAAACTACGAGCGCTCGGAGTTCATAACACGTGGAAGAACTCATTGAAGGACACCTTCACTCTCAATATACTCGCCTCACCACCACGGCGACGGGCCGGCACATTCTTGCCGCGTTAGGAATTCAACACGAGGGAACGACGCAGCCCAAAATGAACCTCCCAAGGGAAGTCCGGAAGCATCTGGTCTCCCCACCGCCGAAAACATGCACCAGAATATCACGATGCACGTCGCCGAGACCGCTGCAAGCATCTTCACGAACGATACCATCAGGATATCGGTGCAGTTTATACGGACGCGGCCGACCATGCCACGAATCCAGCAATGACGATGGTCGTCACGAACTCCCAGGGGGTACTTCTCAGCGGCGGATCTATCGCCACCACCAGTACTGAAGATGCGGAAGAGACAGCCATAGCCCTAGCCTCACGCTACCCAACACTACCACCATTATTTCGGACTCCAAGCGCGCAGTTCAAAATTACGCCCGGGGCGCATATCGAGGTTCGCGGCCAGGATCCTCCGAGACTTCGTCCCCACTGACACGGTCAGCATTGTCTGGGCACCCGCCCACTCCTCTCTCCCAGGCAACGACTTTGCCCACAACACCGCCCGAGAACTTGCCTACCGGGCAGCGGGAGATAGGGAAAGTGGTTTGACCCTCCACAAGGATGTACTGACAACGTATCAGGAAATTACGCAGGCATACCGTCTCGCTCGCAAACGATACCCCGCCGGCCACAAATCCTTAAGCAAGCCCAGGAACATACCTGGCGCCGATTGCAGACAAACACATATCCTCATCCACAATATATTCGCACATTATCCCGATAGGTACACGGGCATATGCAAATTCTGTCCTCAGCCAGCCAACCTCACCCACATGATGTGGGGGTGCCCAACCCTCCCGAAGAGATATGGAAACATCCAAACTATGGAGCAGTGGGACGCACTGATGTGTAGCTCAGATCCGGTCGTCCAAGCGGCGGCCTGAATGGGCTGCGTAGGCCGCCGGGGCTCAAGGGCTCCCGGCGCCTGATCCCATCATTTTTCCCTTCTGAATGTACGAAGAATAAAGTTTTCCACACCACACATCTCACAAATGTCTGCAGTGAAGACAAAGGCACAGGCGCGTGAGCCTAGCTCAGCGAAACGCCTTTGTTTTTACGAGGCCTCGTGCATAGGGGGCACTTTCCAAAACCACGCGCTCGTGCCCATGCCTTTGTCTGCACTGCTAGAACAGCGTCCTGAGACTGGCTGAAAGAAAGCAGTGCAAAGGGTGGGGTGCGCGAGCGTCTTGAGACGCGGAGTTCCGCTCGGCACGGCTCAAATTATACTTCGTTTCACTTTATCTGCGAGCGAAGCCAAAGCTAGAAGCGCGAGACCAGCGCTTTTTGCATTTCTCCCCAGCTCGCGCGCTCGAGCAAAGCCTGAACGCACGGAGCTTCCGTGCTCGCGCTTCCAGTTTTGCCTTCGCTCGCACATAAGGTGAAACGAAGTTTTTTTTTTTTTTTTTATAGTAGTGTCACAAATTTAGAGCACACGACCACCGCTAGGGGCTGTTTCGCGGCCTGTGGTTGGCCCCGAGATGCTCGCCTATTCAAACCAATGTATGGCCAAACTCTCTCAATAAACGGCTCTGCGTCAGCGCGGTGTGACAGGGTTGTCAGACAATAAATCGGGCAACACGGTTGCTTGGCGGCAGCAACATGTTGCCTGACTGTTGTTGCCGCGATGTGACAGGTTCGCCGGCAACACGACTTCCCCGTGTTCCCGGATAGAGTTGTCCAACTGTTCCCTCAGTGTGACAGGGCCTTTACCCTCGGCTCGACAACCGGTTCGTTTTCCAGGAAGGAGAAGAGAAGGTTTTGCCGCGCTACGGGCATACCGGCAATCTTTGCTATACCTGTTTTCACCTCAAGAACCGTAGTAAAACTAGGATCATGTGACGGGCTAGTTGGTTATACATTACAAAATTAAAAGTAGCGCTAAAGACGAGGACAAGTGGAAGACACAGACACGGACAGGCGCTTACTCACAACTGATATTTAGTGAAGAATAAAAAGAAGATAAAGCAGAAGTGCAAGGACATATACGAAATGAAAAAAAGACTAACCAAAACGAAAGAAAGCAACAATTATTTTTGACTTCAAAATTAAGAAGTAGGAAAAAAGTACATTAAAAATTAAACATTTACACTAAAAAAATCAAATGAAAACCTACTCGAATTAAATAAAATAAAGAAAACAAAAGAGAAAGAAGAGGACTCTGAAAATTCATATTAAAGGGGCCCTGCAATCATATTTAAGCGTGTACCTTTTTTGCGGTTTCCACGTCTCTTGGGGTTCGAGGCAAGCCAGCGGTCACGGAGAGAGTAACTAAAATATCAGTGCGCCATATTTTAACCGGGCGACGCGGAAACCTCCTCCACCGACGAGGGCGACCCACTTTACCGAAAGCGCGCAAAATGTGACGTCGTTGGTCCTGGGCTTACTACTCGTCAGAACCACTAAAAGATTCTTTGTTAGTCGAAATACAAAATATAAGTGGCGCTGAACCGTTTCAATTATTTATAAAAGTAGTTTTTTGTTCAGTATTTTAGACCAGAAAAGAAACGAATGCAGTTTATAAAGTACGGAAACATGAAATGACCTGTCGACATACCCGCCACCAAGCGGTGGAAAAGTCGGCGCATACTAGAAAGGAGTAGTGGGATCAGGCGCCGAAACGTAAAGGTTACGGAATGTACGCGGCGGCGCCGCGGTCGTATGGAGAGGAGGATCCGACCGGCTCCGAGCGTTCCGAAGGCCTTCGGCGAGAAGCTTTGTCTTGCGGTTTGGCCGTTTCGCGGTATGGCAGCGCGAAGTGGCTCCCATTCTGAACTGATCTTTACCCCGTGTTTGCTGTCGTTTGTGGCCAACGAAGTGTCATGCCGAATTAGTGTTTAATCGCGCAGCAAATGCAATGAGAGCCGCTCTGGCTGCCCGCTGCATGCAGCCTATCCAGAACATGCTTTAGTGGCGCCCTCTCGCGCCGTCGACACGGAGTGCGGCAGGCGTGAGCGCTCGATGAGCTCACTATCCCTCCTCTAGTTCACGGCCACTCAAGCAACCAAGGACGTCATGAGGGAGGTTATTTTTTGCTTGTTTTTGTAATTTTAATGTGCCTATAACTTTTAAAATAAAGCGAATTTTGAGAAAAGAAAAGTTTCACTAAGTTACTACGTTCAGTGCGCTCAGGTTCGGTGCAAATTAAAAACCAGTAAAAAAGTCCTTGCAGGGCCCCTTTAATGTAAAAGGAAACGGGGTCCAGAGGGAAACACGGAAAAGGGCCCATTGCAGAAGAAAGAAATTGTACTAGAATCATGTGACGGGCTAGTTGGTTATACATTACAAAATTAAAAGTAGCGCTAAAGACGAGGACAAGTAGAAGACACAGACATGGACAGGCGCTTACTCACAACTGATATTTAGTGAAGAATAAAAGGAAGATAAAGCAGAAGTGCAATGACTTGTCCTCGTCTTTAGCGCTACTTTAATAGGTGAGCGGCGTTTGGCAACTCCGGTTAGGAAATTGTTTTACTGGACAAACGATGAGATTGAGCTGCAAGACTGTGCAGCATAATTTTTAAACCTCCAGACAGTAGTTTCAGAACCATGCTTAGACAGGTTTGCAGGTCATCATCGTCGTTCGTCAATACCTCAAAAAATTTCCGAGGAACCGGAGTGCCAAACGCCGCTCACCTATTTTGTTAACGCAGTAAACAAGTCCGGCTCCTCGCGGAGCATTACTAATTTCTCCCTTTATGTTGATACTTAGGATGTGTAGGTCAATTTTAGATTAGATATATGTTTTCTTATCAAGACGTACACGTTGTAAACGCCAAAAGCATCGCTTTCTCCTCCGACAAGCAAATCTCGTAAGAACTACTTCGCGCCACGTATGAACAATGCGCACATTTCCTTTTTTCTTGAGGTGAAAACGGGTATAGAAGCTCCTGAGCCATTCCTGCCGCTCGTGCGTCGAACACGTGTTAAGCCTGGTTCAGACAGTTGCGTTTGACTGCGTTGCGGCTGCGAGAAACCAAAACATCCTAGCTGCTTATATCTCGTGCCAAGATGATTCCTTGAATTGGATTCCACGCTTCATGCGAAGCACAGATGTTCCGGTGACTCGCTTTCTGTTCTCGACGCAACACAGTTCAAACGCACTCAAACGCAAGTGTCTGAACCGGCCTTTAGCGCCGCAATTGCGAAAACGTCTTCGAAACGACCGCGGCGGCCGCGGAAAGGAGATTCCCGGGCAGTTGAATGACGGGAAGGCATCCGCCGATCCCGGAGCAGTGGTCATGTTCCACTGGGGATCCGTAGGCGGCGCGACCCCGTTAGGATCGTGTGCTCCATTCCGGATCTGGTCAACTGATCCCAGCGCGCTCCAAAACGACCATTGGAATTCGCCATAAGTTTTCCCGTGTAGCACCAACACACTTGGAGTGTGTTTCGACGGGTTGAAGTGCACTCGCTTGTAGTGACACTAAACTAGCCCGTCTGACAGGGGTATTAAATGCTGGCCAACCATGCTGCCGGTGTACCGCCCACTTTTCCCTGCTCACTTCTTCCTAATCGTGTCTAGGATTGAAATTCGGCGTAATCTTTCAACCTTGGAAGGAAATTGCATCGATGCTTGTCTTCAATTCAGACAGCCAAACGTTCAGAACTTTCAAAACAAGGGTTAATTTAGTTTTTCCTTACCCAAAATCTTGTAGTACGAGCAACAAAATGTTTTTCTAACTCAAATGTATGCCGCGCTGCGTCGCGAAAACCCGGTAGCACGCGTTCTCGGGTCCCCGCTTTTCGGGAAGTTTTCCACGAAAGCCATTTATATTCGCGAGAAACAGTAGGTGACACCATCTACCACCCCATAATAAAACACGGAGCTAGCAGTCATCTAGCCCTCGTCAAATTTGGCTAGGTACTTGCAGGTAACTAGTTGGGAAGGGCGGTTAACGTTTTACCGCGGTTAAAGTTAACCGGCATCCAGCAAATGGGCCCTGATTGGTTACGTCACGTGTTTAGTGAGGTCAGGTGACGAGTTGTAAAAAATGTGTAAAACATGGCCCAAACCAAGGGGGGGGGGGGGAGCACTTTGGGACTTTCAGTTTATCACTCTAGGGCCTTCATGGAACATAGCAGACGGCCCTTATGTTCAGGAAGAAGACGGTGGTGTGGCGAGGTCAGGTGCCTACTTGAACTCGATCTTTTGGCGTGCTTTTAAATTGTTGTGATCTTTTTAGTTAATACAAAAAGTTCAAAATAAGGATTCAACGCAGTTGGTTGAGTTTTTCAAGAGCCTTATATTTTGACGAGCCTTAGACAAAAAAGTGCGTTTTTATATTTTGGCTATCCGGCGGCTCGTCTGTTTTCCCTGGAAGATTGGGCTAAAGCATCAAACTGCCTGATTTCTTTTAAATCAGTCGATCGCCTATACTAGATTAGAGAGCACATAATATTAAAGAGAATGTTCGAAATATAAAACAACGGCGTACCTACTGGACGTGTCATGTGGGTAGGCGTGTCCTCGTGCCGTCTACGAAAACTTGTAAAATATCGACTAAACCTACTACTTTATATATTCTCTATTTCTTCACACTTTGTGTGCCTTGCTGTCGGCTTTGTGGCAACTTAAAATGGTACTTTCACGGATCGTTGCCTTACATGCGGTAGTGCTTCTAAGTTTATGAGTTGATTATTTTCTAATGTAAAGTTGAACCTGTACCTAATCTAATATTTTACTATCGTATACTAATTTCGAGAGGTAATATACGTTCTAAAAATGTATTCTTCTTCTCGCTTGTAATCTAAAGAAGCATTACCTAACGCTTGATTTATATTTCTATATTTTCTTCAACTCCTGGCCCTTTCAATTGAGTAATTAGGCCTCAAATATGCAAATTAGTGGTAAGACGGAGTTTTTCGTTTACAGTTGCAATCTCTCAACGGTAGTTACTTACTTGTTTATAACATTTTATGGTGGTTTCTGTTACCTTCTCCAGCGGTCTTGGAAAATAATCAAATTTAATAACTTAATATTCTTCCCCCAATATCTTGCGCTCGATTTTCTGCTGATACGACTTCTGCTTCTGCGTACCGCTTCCCAATATTCCATCAGAGATTCAAATATGCTAATGTGTAATTATCTTGCAATTTCCGAAAGCTCTCTCCTTCCCATTGGTTATTCCTCTTTATTCGATAATTTTTGCTTCAAAATTTCAATGTAGCTAAGAATTTGTTTTTATAATTATATCTTGAACTCATTTTTTTTTTCTAATTTAAGAAGGATTGAAAACATCTGCCGTGCAAGTAAAACTAAATAAAACACGTAGTAATTTCCAAGATAAAAAAAACAAAAAAAACATGAACGTTTGTCATGCTCAAAATATGCCCAAAGCAAAAAGATCGAAATGAGAAATATTAGCTATATTAGGAAAACTTTAAAACCAAAAGTGTGGACATTTGTCCAAGAAGTGGGATTGTTAAGAACTAATTTCAGGAAGTTTGTAGAGCAGCAGAAACACAAATTTTATGAGCAAATAAATCTACTGTGGCACAAGAAATAATAATAATAATAATAATAATAATAGATAATAGTAATAATAATAATAACTTGATGGCAGACAGGTTCATATACTCCGCGAGATCACGGCACTGATGTGACAGACATTTTTATCATGATCAGGAAACAAGTAAGGCATATATAAAGTTGAGCACGGCATTGTGAACTGGAAGTGTGATCCAGAAACGGTCGGGAGACAGGCTTCGCCTTTGTAGAACGCTGTCCTATTCGTCAATCCGCACGTGGTGTGAACTGTGTTTCCAAACAAAGAAACTGATTGCTTTGCTGGTTGGCGGCGACGCCGAGGAAGCCACAAGTGGGTGGACGATCCGGGAAAGGTTCGTTGCTGATTTTGAGTTTGCCTTGCGGCAGGCGGATGTTGGGAGCAGCCGGTAACGTGAAAAAAAAAAAAAAAAAAAAAAAAACATTGAGATGATGGCAGTAGCTTCGCCTCCGATGCGATGTTAACCGAGTAAGGCATATATGGTGATCAAAAACAGCGCAAAAGACAACGACTAAAGAGGTACATTCACGCAAGGAATGTGCGCTTTTCCTGTCGTGTATGTTCCTCTTTTTGTCCTTGTCTTTTCCGCTGCTTTCGATCACCCTGTACAACTACCAATTAACTTAGCTTTCAACCTTATTTCCGAGTAAGAGACCTGGCCGACTGCCATTTAAAGCTCTGGGGGGACCGGGTAGACTCGTTGTTCTTTGACCCCGGGCCGGGCCGGGGACGAGTGCGAAACAGGAGCAGTTTTATTTTCCTAAGCGGATTGCAGCGGATTCAAAATAAAGTCCCCTTCACCTTTTGGCCGGGCAGAGACGCGCTTTAATTCCCCCATAGTTAAGATACTTCCAGCCTCGCCCTGTCCGGGCCGGGACTGACCAGGCAGGTATCCTATCGGGCCGCGCTCGTGTCGGATAAGGCCGAGAGTCCGCCTCAAAAGGCAAGCCAGTGTACTGTAGTCACTGGCAGAATGAGAACGCCAGGTCTCCTCTTTCGAACGCCCGGCCCCAGTACGCGCGTGTTACCTTCCGCCGTACTTTGGTTGGTCGAGGTGCACGAGGCGACGAAGCATTCACGAAGGTAGGAAGCAAGCGCTGGAGGTGGGGCAGCTGAGGCAGCTCCCTGCTGTTCTCGCCTTGTGAGTGACTAGAGTGCCTTTTCGCAAAGTCCAGGTGAACCGGCTTAATTGAAGGGTGCATGCAAACGGACTGAAGCGTTGGAACTTCCAAGTGGAAGTCTACGGGCAATGATTCTAAGAAAAATAGTTTTTTTTTTTTTTTTTTTTTATCCGGACACAATGAAGAGTATTCTCTTTTCGTTTAACTAGTTTCTTCAAATTACTGGCCGCCCGTTTGAATACAGACGGCACGGGCAAAATGCAAAATATAGCAATGACCAGAAAACGAAACTAGTAGGCTCGCACTTTATTGTTCCAAAAATAAGTTATTGGTTTATTCATTCTTGCCAGCACTCTCATTCGCACCCTTACCGAGCCAAACGAAACAAAACTACAAGTGAGGTGTCCGAAGCGTTCTTCATAACGAAGTGCTTTGCAGGCACGTGTGTCAGCGGTCCATCAATGGCCCTGTTTAACTGTTTGGTGACGTTTTCTTTTTTTTTTTAATCTTTCGAAAAGTAAATGGTAGATCGATAAGCATTGGTGTGATGATGTTGCAGTTATTTCACCAAATGTTTTGATTTCACGGCGTGTACATATAATATATATATATATATATTTGTGTGTGTGTGTGTGTGTGTGTGTGTGTGTGTGTGTGTGTGTGTGTTTGTTTGTGTGTGTGTGTGTGTGTTTTCATGAGTAAACTTTAGTTACAAGCAGCACTCTGTAGTGTTGGTGTGTTTCACTTGCCCACCCCTGCCCGTTTCGATCTGGATTAGCATCGTACCGCCGTGCGGTCGTGTATCACTACTGCGTGATGCATGTTAAAGACCCACGACTAGCGGTTGTACAGTACTGGCTAAATGTCTCACCTTTAGCTGGGAGACTCGTCGCCCGTTGAGGCAGATCAAGTTCTAGGCTGTATAAACATAAACACACCCCAATTTGTTTTCTCTTTCACTTGCCTGTTTGTTTTGGCGCTTTTGACCTTTAATCTAAAGATATGGCGACTGTGGTGCATTCGCGACGTCACTTTTCCCTTCATGGGCGAGGCTACGGTGAAGCTGACATGGTTATGAGCTTCGCCACTTGGTGGCGTCGGCGTGTTACAACCCAACCGTTCGAGATGACCGATGTCTGGTTGGGTGACACGAGTAGACACGAGAAGAGAAGTGAGTCACCTGCGCTTTAAAACTACACTGACCTTCACCTCTTGGCCTAACCCCTCTGCCCATCTTCCTTTCGATTTTTTAGTCACAAGATTTGAATGGGCTCGGGAGAGAAGGAAAATCCAGTTCGATCAAATTCGACAGGATGCGCACGCTTGGAGCTCGGCGTCGCATTTCCGTAGAGCGGCGCTGTTTTTTTGGGGCGATTGACCTAACGACATTTCAAGTAGCTTTGGAGACATGCACCATGAGCAATATAGTAATCGTTCTATTCTTTGTAAAAAAAAAAAAAAATTGGGTTGTGTGTATGTTTATACAGCCTAGAACTTGGTCTGCCTCACAGGGGCGACGAGTCTCCCAGCTGTAGATGAGAAATTTAGCCAGTGCAGTACAACCGCTAGCCTGGGGTCTTTAACGTGCATCACGCAGTAGTGATACACGACCGCACGCCGGTACGATGCTCATCCAGATCGAAACGGGCAGGGGTGGGGATTGAACCCAGGATCCCTGAGTTCTGCAGCGCGAGCTTTCGCTCCACGTGCTATATTCTTTGTAAGCAAAACGTTTTGTGTCTTTTTGTGGAAAAAAAAAGTTGTGTCTTTGTAGTGTTGCCACAACATAGTTAATATTTAAACACACAAATATGGGCTAGAATTTTGTTTTCGTACCCCTTGAGAGCCATGGCACCCACAGAGGGGCACAGAAGATACCACAAAAAAAGCGAGAGTGCCTTTCGTTGTCAGGATGTCGTGAAAGGATCAAAATAATGCATTCGTGACTGAACCTATTGTATCTGATCACGGCTCATGTCTATTTTTCAGAATAATTCAAATCCTGATCCTCTATTGAATATTCCAACGCCTATTAGCACTTATAATCGCTTGTTTATAACTGCCATGATGAAAATATTAATAACAGTATTGGTGGTGTTGCAAGATAATAAAACAACTGACCCGCATTATACTCGGAACTCAGCACCTCCTCTATACCATGAATGTCATTGAAACGGGGGCACAAGATGTAATGAATACGAAATACCATACTATACTGTATCCTAAACGGTAAGATGGTTAATGAACCAATATGCAGAGTGTTTGACCTTAATTCTAATTGGCCTATTAATAAATATCCGTGAAAAGTACACTAATGCCATCTACTGAAGTGAGCTATACGGCCAAACGCAAGAGTGGGTTAATCGCCACAAAAGTCGAATAATACCTAGATTTTGTTAATTATTTTTTTTTTTTATTCAGAAATGGGCAGACGCTTGCTTTAATTAGAAACTTGCTGAGCGTCATCGTGAACCACTGAATTAGTAAATTTCAAAAGACTTGAAGCGCGTGAGAAGCACGGGGAGAAGTAAAATTATAGAACAGGTGCGAGGCTGGCGCTGCGAATTCGCGGATCATAGTCAGGTCATCCGCATCTTTGCACGGGCAGTCTTGTACCGGTTGCACGAGTGGTAACTCTCAGGTACCCACAGCGCCGTTTTTGGGGTCTTGCATGTGTCTTTGTGTGTTTTTGAGCAATTCTATTTATTGCCCGTGCTTCTCACGTGCCTCAAGCCCTTCTAAAATTTACTAATTTGGTTTGTTTTGGATGACGCTCAGCTATCTTTAATTGAAACCATTATTTACTTTTTTCTAATTAAAATATAGTTATATTATAGTTAAATTATACAGCTCACTACAATGTGTCCTTCTGGCCGTACAACTTACCTGCTGAGACCGCATTACCTTATAACCTTTTACTGCTTTTAGAGTGCAGCTCTTAGTCGCCCGTTTCCGGCTTGAGCGGCGTCGCCGTCGCCGTTGGCGTAACCGTAAGGTCACGTGACCCCCAGGTCACATGACCCCCCCCCCCGCGAGGTCACGTGACCCCCCGGATCACGTGACCCCCAGGTCACGTGACAACCTCAGGTCAAGTGCTCCCCCCCCCCCCCCCGAGATCACGTGACCCCCCCCCCCCCCGTGCCTTCCCCTCCTCCTCAAGAGCTGCGCTCTAATTCGGCGTTACAGGGAGTTGTAAACGGCTTTCATTTTTTGTTAAATAAATATGTTCGAATTAAAATCAAACACCATATTTTTGAGGGAGAAACTTGACCACATCAGCTCCATTGAAGTCGTGCATATCTTTCAAAAATAATTACAAAGTAATTACATTATTTTCTGAATGTATTGCATAATTTTAAATATTTACATTTGTACGCTATCATACTAGTTGTAATTTAGCTACTTTTGCGGCGAAATAGTTATAAGATTGACTAAATTACATTTTCGAAGTGAACATCTTGGGGAGAAACAGCGGCAAAAAAACTTGGACAAGAGTAAAGGAACAAACACGACAGGACGGCCGTCCTGTCGTGTTTGTTCCTTTACTCTTGTCCAAGTTTCTTTGCCTCTGTTTTTCCCCAAGATGTTCACCTCAAACCAACTAGCCCAACACGTCACATTGTTACATTTTCGAAGTATTTGACGTAAGTATGAATATATGTCTGGCTCGTTTATGAGTTAAAACCTTTAGACGGAACGTAATCTAGCTTTGTTTCTGCGGCGCCCTATTGCCCTCTCTTTGGAGCATTTAACAGTCTCGTAGACGTCGAAATAACTTTACGTCATCACTTTCTATTTTACCTCAACTCCCGTTTGCTTCGGTGTCCCTTTAATTAGGTTTCGATGTGTTTATATGTGTGTCTGAAGGTGTGTGCTTGCTGCTCAGAAAAGAATGAATTGGGGAACTCAGGACTCTGCACACTGCAAATTGTGTTGTTAGTCGATACATGACGGCGATTTAGTAAATCGATCGCGTCGTGTCACGCCTCTTGACGGCGAAAGGTCGAGAGAGACTCAAGATGAAAATGACACTCTCAGAGTAGGGACGTTCATATGACTGCCTTTCTCAGACCTTTTTGTGTGCCACATGCCCGCAGCCTCGCAATGAAAGTTGGCGCGAATTTTGCCTCGGAGGCCCGTATACGGTTGTTTTTACAAACGATCGAAATCCCCCAGGGAGCGCTCCATGTTGTTCCGGCTGTCTGCCGCGCCGATCGAAGCGCACAAGGACCCCTGGTTTATATACTTCCGTAAGGACGGATGGGTAACTTTTTCCACGATAATCCAAACATTGGATCGCTCTTCTAGCCAGATTCAATTTGCTACAGATCGGACTTGGCGCGGAGGTGATAGCTTGCAATAACACTCTAAAGGTCGGAGCCACCGGGAAAGGTCAACAGAGCTGTTTCGTCGTCCCGTCAACCTGCACTATCGATTTTTCCCTTTGTTTATTGTCATGGGGTGAGGCTAATCTTGCAATAACAGTCCACTGCGCAATTATCAAAGACCTGAATAGTTTGATTCGTTTGCACCACAAGGTAATAAACGGCACGTACATGTGAGTTTTTTTTGAAGTATGCTTGCAAGAGCGAGAGACTGGTCGATCCGACCAGCTTCCCAGCGTTACCTTTTGTTTACATGGTGACCTCGATTTGATATGAACCCCTGAAGTACTTTCTAGTGTCTTGTTTTCGTTAGACTTGAGTCGGTATCCGCTATCATAACCGATACTGCTTACTATGTTTCTTATTTATTACGTTCTGAAGTTGCTGTTCTTTATTCTGAAACGTTTATGATGAACATGATGGTGATCCTAAGGCTGGGGTGTTTAAAAGTGAAAACAATCGTAGTGAAAGAAAACAAAGGCCGAGATACAACGCCTGACACTCAAGTTCAACGTTTATTCCGTAAATGTCTTTATATATCCTTTTTGGTTCAGTGAGGCACCTTTCCTTAGCAAACGGGCACCTTCTTTACTCCTTAGCTCTTTTTTTTTAAATTTCGATATACAAAATATTTGACGTTCAGCCACCTCTGTACAACATTTTAGCCACAAAACATTTTGCGGCCCTTTTAAAGGGGTCATGAAACGGTTTTCCTACTTCTTCCTCCTTAGCTTTAATCCTCAACTCAAATGCGAATTGTGAAATCACGTGGTCTTGATATTCCTTCGGCACCGGTGCGATGACTCCTAGCTTCCACCGTGCTTTTTATGCACACCATAGAACTTGTCATTCCCCAGTGACAATAAGTTCCGTCAGGGCACCCATTGGCCACGAACGCGAATCCAAATATTCGTCGACGGATTGATTGTTGACGAGCGCATACGTCCGAGTGACGCAGTTCTCGTGTCCAATGCGTGAGCTGGGCTCTGCTGACGTCAGTTTGGCGCCGGTGACGCGCTTTTGGAACCGCGGATGTATCATAGTGAAAAGGCGAACTTTCGAAGGCAAGAAGGTACAAAATAGTCCGCTATACTTTCAAATGTTCGTACCGAAAAGCTGGCTTTTGACTTTCTAGCCTCTTTCTTTTGGCCAACTAAACGATATGCGATTAGTAAAGTCCCAATTTAAAATCATTCATCCCAACCCAAAATTCGTTTCATGGCCCATTTAAATAGCCAATGATCTAAAGAAATTACGCGGTATAATGCAGGTGATGCCAGGAGTCGCTGCGCTGGGATTCGTCGGTTGTCTTAGGGCCCAGAGCAACGGAGGTTTCTATTCTAGAATGTTCTAATTATATTACAGGCGCCCCAGCTCGGTGGAAATTCGCAGCAAAAAGAAAATGATGCTGGCATTTGCAGTTCCAGACGCCACCTGTCTTTACTATATTGATGCAATATAGTTATTTTTTTCTCGCGTGCAGACAACTTTACGTACTAATTCACTTGGTTACTAAATAGGGGTATACGTCGAGGTTTGTTAAAAGAACTAACAATTACTTTTGTTGAATTGTCACTGGCTACTGTTTTCTTTGTATTTGCCCACTTCTTATATCTGAGAAATTGAAATAATCCAGATTGTTTTCAATACTCTCGGCTGTCTCCCAAGAAGCCTGTCCACGTATACGCAGCTGCGGGGCAGAGATGACAACGACTTCCGGGCGGGAAAGAGGCGCCATACCGCGGCTGTCGGTGACAGCTCCTGTCAGCGCATCGCAGGTTGCTTCAAAAGCCCAATTTTCCGCTTTTGTTTTGTTCGGAGACTTCATTACAACCTGCTGGCAGGGCGGGACCGAAGCACAAATAAGATTAAAATCACTTTCTTGTGCGCGGCCGTTCAATTCGGTGATCCCGGGAGCTCTTAATGAATGTACGTGTACTGTATATAGACATGCCTCATTCGCAAGATGCGACGTTTTCATTGTTGCGACGTCGCTCTTACGAAAAAAAGAAAAGTGTGGTGGAATCTGCTGTGCTTTACGTAGCGATATCACCAGCGAATTTGCGCCATGTGAATCTGGCTGGCCCTTGGATTTTCGGCAAACTTGGGAAACGGCGAAGGCTACGGTCCCAGTCAACCAATCAGTGCGTCGTTATTAGGCACGTGACTATACTCTATCTCGCAAGTTGCGCGCCGTGCAGTTAAAGACATAAGTGGGAGAGACGGAAAAAACTTTATTTGCACGACTTTTGAGTGACAGACTAATCTCCGAGGGGGTGGAAAAGCGACGCCTGGAACAACCAAGGCCATTTTCTTATCGAGAGAAAAGAACTTGTGTTGACATATCTCAAGGGCCTACCGGCCTCTGGCTCCCTAAACATACCGACGTCTTCTGTGTTTTTGTTTTAATTGTATTTATCTACAATTGTACTTGAAATACCGAATTTTCAGTACTTAAATACATTTGACAAATGTATTCTGTAAAATGTAGTGAAATAAAAAGATTACTTTAAAAAAGGAGGGCCGATGCCAGGGGGCTCGCGCCTATATAAGGCCGAGCCTCCCGGAGCCCGGGGCAGTCGGTTGGATGGGAGTTCATCTGCAACACCGAGGTGCAAGTTTCTGCCCCGGGTTTGTTGCATTGTGCTATAAATACCGACTGATGTGTAATTTTTGTGGAACAGACGGCTAAATGCAGCACTTACGGTCCAGTATCTCCGAGGCACCTGTGTTTAGGTGTGTGATATAACGAAAACACCCTTTATGATATGTCTTTAGCACATATCTCTCACAGTAATACATACATTCCTTTCAAGCTGTAAACAACAGCCGGAGTCTAGAGGTGGACGGGAAAAATACAAATGTTCCTTCGTGTCTAAATTCAGACATTGTCTTAACCATTAGGACAGTTCTTGTTGCGTGCACTCTTTATGTGCTGTTTTGAGCTTCAGGGTATTTAACTTTTAACTCAAACCAATTTATAAAAAAAAACCGCGAAGGCTACTGTTATACGCTCCGTGTAGGTGAGTTATATACGTCCTGAGGGACAAAATTTATGAAATAAATTTTTCGATAAGTAAAATAATTAACAAACATTTTTTAGTCCATTTTGTATTGGCGAAAATAAACATATAATTCCAAATAGGAACTTACTGACTGTCACCTAAAACCTAATAACATTATAATCCGGCTTTTCTCCTCTTGTGCCTGCTGCACCAAGTGGTAACTTTAGCGCTCCCTCACGCTTCCCAAGTGCTTCAATTTTTCCTCAAATTTACAAATTTGGTGTAATTTCATGACGCTCAGCTAGTTTCCATTTAAAGCTATATATGTATTTTCACTTTAAAAAAGGTAGTTAACAAGTATTAGTTAATTATTTGACTGAGAATTACAGTTCGCCCCCAAAATTATGTCCTCCTGGCCGTCTAACTCACCTGAACATGCAGCATGAGTGTACTTCTTACGGATTTTTTCTTTAAATATGTCTGTTAGAATTAAAAGCAAACACAGTGTACATTATGTATACATTGTGCATTTAAGTATCTGGATTGTTTGTGTTTTGGAAGGCTACCGTCGGATTGTTTGTGTCATTGTTGTATCTATGAATGCTGCAAAGCTTAAAGGGATTGTCCGATAAAATTGTGTTTTTCAGAAAACAATGAAATGATATTGTCATTGCTTTAAGGAATATCATCCGCACAATATCCAAATTTTTAATCCTCCGCTGCACAAGTAATGCATTTTTAAACAGAACCGAACTGCTCAGACTGCAGCTGCAAAACACACAGTCTTTTCCTTGGCAACAGCGGAAGCTGACGGCGAAGAGAGAGACCATAGAGAGTTTTAGAATAGGGGGCCCCAACGCTTTGGGGAACCCAACGCTTTGGGGTACCCAACGCAACGACACCTCACGCAGCGTGCTTATAGAATAGGGTTTGTGACGACGCAAGGCGGCACGCTCGCCTTTTTCGCATGCAGCGCCATTGTGGACAACGAACGAACTTCTTAAGAGTGAAAAATTATTAAAACGCAAAACATTTGAGCTGAAACGATACTTTATTGTGGCTTGCGGTACAAATAATAGGGAGGGAAGCACCAGTTGGAACGGCACAGCAAGACCCATCTGCCGAACGTCTCTGAATCAGAAGATTTACTTCTCTGGTTACAAGAGATTGCACGCCCTCAAATAGCAGGCTATCATGCGCGCCAATGGAATTATCTGCGAATTCGACGGGCCATTCCCCGGTCACAGGCACGACGCCGGTAATGGGGTATCCACACGAAGGAGAAATCCGCCACTTTCCTCCGCGGAGCGCGCATCACGTGCGACATACGTCATCCCTTTTTGATGCAACAACCCGGGAAACTCCGTCCCCGCTCCGCCGCGTGCACCTCGCGGAGCTTTCGTGCTGACAGTACGAAGCCTCCGCGCCTCCCTCCGCCACGGAGTTCGTGCTGAACGGCGCCGCGAGGCCAGCGAGGCGTCAAAAAGGGACGGACGTATGTCTGACGTGATGCCGCGCTCCGCGGAGAAAAGTGGCGCGTAGCTTGCTTTTAGCCCATCCTGTAGCTGAAGCAGCACGACAGTTATAAAGAGTTATATAATAGGGGTCCCAATCTTTGGGGCCCCAAAGAAATTGGGGCTTAGCACTGCGCACGCGCAGAACCAGGGTCTTGGGTTGGCGCGCGCCCCCAACGTGAAATTCAAAAATATAACGTGGGGCCCCCAAATTGCTTGGGGCCGAATTGCGCCGGCAAACATGGCGGCGCCCTTTCCGCTCGCTTCGGAGCAAATTCGTCATGGTCGCTCCAGCATTAGCCAATTTCATTGCCAATGAATGGTGCAACCGGCTTTCGCTTTGCTTTATCTCGCCCAAGTCGCAAGGAATGAGCGGTGGGCTCGCCCCATTTTAAAGATCGTACCTGATTCTGGCCGTTCCTAATCCTAAACATACGTCGTAACTGTTGACATGGTAACGTATTGCTACTCCGGGGCTGAAGACTTGTTCACACAGACCCGTTTTGCTTTTTCGTTACGTTACCAAAAGTCACCGGGAAATCTGTGTTTCGTATTAAACTGTGCCAGCAGCAGATCGACCCGGTCGCGGATGGCCCGCGTGGAGAAATTTCTTCCGATTGCTAATCCTGGAATGGGTTAGTGGCGTACACTTTGCTTAGCACATAAATGTCATCGTCGATTGAGAAGCGAAAGCGCGCGGGGGCCTTCTCTTCCGCCATTCTCTTCTGGCCTTGGATCGGCCTCGACTCGTTCGGTCATCCCGCTTCGGGTGTAGCCGAAACAATTCAATCCGTAGCGCTCTAATTTGGCGCTTGTTCTCGTAGTAACATAGAGAGTTGAGCTAGCTGGTACTTAGAAGACATACCTAAAACAGCGCACAAGCACAGGAGGAAGATAACAGAACAGAACGCGTAAGGGTTTTTACCTATCTGCTTTGCCTGGCACGCCGTCGTGTGCGCACCAATTTAAGTGCAAATAAATCACTCACTCACTCACTCACAGGAAGGGGTGCTGACTCTTAACTTATGAATGGACCTTTTGGCGAATATGTGCTGCCACCTGTGGGGCGATGGGCGAACCTGAGGCGCACTGGGTTGGAGAGTATTTGTAGAGAAAACAACGTGCACGTTAGGCTTCTTGTGTGCTACCGGTTCGTTTTCCTTTTTTTTTTTTTTTTGGGGGGGGGGGGGGGGAGATCGGTGGCCGAGTGGGCTAGCGCACACCAGCTCGGAGCACGTGGAGCGAAAGCTCGCGCTGCAGAACCCAGGGATCCTGGGTTCAATCCCCACCCCTGCCCGTTTCGATCTGGATGAGCATCGTACCGGCGTGCGGTCGTGTATCACTACTGCGTGGTGCACATTAAAGACCCCAGGCTAGCGGTTGTACTGCACTGGCTAAATTGCTCATCTACAGCGAGTGACTCGTCGCAACTTTAAAATGGCTGACTCGCTGTACAAATATCCACACAACCCCAATTATTATTTCTTTTTGGGTACACTCGCTGCTTTTCGAAGCATTTTGAGTCGCGATGTCTCGGAAGAGAACATCCAGTTCGCGTTTGACGCGGACCACTGGGTACGTCATCCCCCGGACCGTACGAACCTCACCCAGGACCGCGTATGGAGCTACCTCAAAAAGGACAGTTCGTTGAGGCAAGCGCATCGGGGATGGTCCTTCAAAGAAGAAGGCTACACAGTTCACCGGCATGATTGCGGTGCACGTCGTAATCTAGAACGGGCGTCGTCAGTACGATGACTCGTGTTCACCTTGTTCGCAACATCAAAACTTGAGTCTCGACTCTCGATGGTCTCCAAGGCGCCCAAAGGCGAGAAATGCAAGATGGCGGATTGTTTGGAACTAGATACTCTCGAACCCAGGCGCATCAAATACTCCGCGCATGCGCACCGCGTATTTCTACAAAAGGTCCATTGTGAAAGAATGAAAAAGAGGAAGCTTCAGACATGAAGCCCACGTTGTTGTTTTTCTTTCTTCTTTTTTCTCATCTTTTCTTCGTCGTGACCTTATAAGGAGTATTCACTGGGCGCCATATTTGTGGGTGATGTCTAGAGCGCATGCTCTGAACCAGCCCACATTAATAGGCTGCGAAGACCGGCAATCTTGAGGGTGCGGAATGCACGTTACAAAAGAACTGTGGAAGCTCACCATCAGCACGCGCTCAGCATTCGTGCACACAGCTATGGCCGCCAGTGAATACTTCCTATAATGCCAGTTTTCTCCTTTTCTACTGCAACTTTGTAATGTATCTGTTTTTATTCTTTCTTCTTTTTACCTTTTGGGTGCGCGTGGGCTTCATGTCTGAAGCTTCCTCTTTCTCTTTCAATCACAATACATAAGTTGGAAGTCAGCGCTCTTTCCTGTGTTCTATTTTCTTCCTCCTGTGCTTGCGCGCTGTTTTGGGTATGGCTCGTTCTCGAATTTTTTGGGCGTTTGTGTGCGCTTTGACCATCTGCAGCCGAAGATTTAGGCCTTCAACAATGCCGAGACTGAGACGAACGCGAGCGCGCATACTCTGCGAGCAGCTGCACTATTGAGATCTGAGCTGGAGCGACTTTGAAGCCTTGAAATACTTGTTTTCAAGCTGCAGGTATCGTGCCACGAACGAAATCCACTCGGAGCCACGGAGTAGCCATACGTTGCCATGTCAACGATTACCGCGTCTCTTTAGGCTTAGGAACGGCCAGACTCAGGGACAATCTTTAAAATGGGGCGAGCCCACCGCTCATTCTTGTGATTTGAGCGAGATAAAGCAAAGCGAAAGCCGGTTGCACTATTCATTGGCAATGAAATTACCTAATACTGCAGCGACCATGACGAATTCGCTCCGAAGCGAGCGGAAAGGGCGCCGCCATGTTTGCCGACGCAACCCGGCCCCAAGCAATTGGGGGCCCAAGCGCCAACCCAAACCCCCAAACGAAGTTTGGGTTCTGCGCATGCGCAGTGGTGAGCCCCTATTTCTTTGGGGCCCCCAAGCTTTGGGGTCCCCTATTCTAAAACTCTCTCATATCGCAACGTGGAACCGTTGTCCAAGAGAGAAATCGACGTTTGCTACCGCGATAAAAAACATTGTATGCCACTGTTACGTACAAACCGAGACAGAACACCGTGATAGGCTTCGCGCTAAGCGCTACTAGCTTTACTAACCCAAGGCATGAGGGTGACACAGGCATGGTCCTGCTCGAGAAGGCTTCGTCGTAGAAGCGACGCAGTTCTGGGCTCGCGGAAGGGCGCTTGGAGAGGCCTTTACGCACTCGGCGCTCGCACACAACACTCAAGAACACCGCCACAAGAAACGTCTGGCTCGGTGAAAGCCCGATTGGACATGCAAGAATTATTGCGTCGTGCAAGACGAGTTTTTACGGAAGCTTCTTGACACGGACCCGGAAAAGTTTTATTTTTTTTAAATTTCGTCGTGTTTTTCCTTCTTGTTTTCCCCAGTCTCAGGGTTGTTTTAAATCATGAAGTATCGGAACCTGCGTCGCGTCAGCCGGACAACGTTTTTCAGTTTCTTTCACGCGTGGAACCAAGAATCGCGTGACAAAAATGAACCAGCAAACGCACAAAAAAACGGTGCGCCATTTTTGCTTTATTTGTAAAAAAAAACGACAAAAAAAGCATTGCATTGTTGCTATCTAAACGATTTTCAAGTCAACCTCCCGCTAAAAATCCGCTAGTGAAAAGGCGCTCTACCGTACCAGTCCGCGCGCCCGTGGATGAGGCGCGGATCGCAGGAACCGGTGACGTAATGGTCACGTGGTACACAGTCCGCGGACGGAAATCACCGCTTGGTCCGTCGTGTTAATCGGCTAACACCGGCGCACGTTAGCTCAACGGGGTAACTCTCTTCAATGAACACTTGGAAAAGTCTCAATATCGCAATTACGTGCTTGGGATAAACACACACTTTCAAAGCTGGATGGTGCACGCACGCGCCTGGTAGATTTAACAAGAAATGGAAACTTTTTAACCCCTTAATGGTAAGAGTTTTTATGGAAAGTTTGTACCACTATGGTTTAATTTTTTTTGACGAGCTGACGAGGTCAGCACGTGAAACTACGTTTGACGAGCTGACCTCGTCATAAACCATCAAAACTGCGCCAAAAAAGGTGTGACAAGGTGAGCTCGTCATGAACCAGAAAATGGACGATCACTCGTTCAAGCTGAGCTCGTCACAAACCGTTAAAGGGGTACTCTGGCGATTTGCTTAGGTACCCGAGCTTACTCTGCTTTCGGAATCACCGGCCTTTGCCCTTTCCGGTAGATGCTATTTGGTATCCTGAAATTCGGAATAGTTCTTGTGAAATCGGCAAATGAAAAGGATGCCCAAATGACATTTAAAAATACCCTTGCTTTTCAGTGTCGTGACGTCAGTGGAAGTCAGGTTCGCAGGAAGAACGGGCAGTCTAAAAATGGACTATGCCGAGCATTTTGGTGCTGCTGCGTTGATGCTGGAGCGAGCTTTCAAAGCATTATTTTGACACACATGAAACTGTTTGTAATCAGTTGGGAACAAAATCTACAGTCCCAAGAGTGAACCTCTCCCTTCCCCTGACGCCACTTTTTTGTTGTTGCCAGTAGGATCATTCCATGCTGAAAGAGACGCAGCAATTTTCTCATGTCCGGGATATGTACAAACAAAACATAATTTTGATAAAGAAGTGTTTAAACTCCGATAAAAGTTTTTTTTTTTTTTTTGTAAAAAAATAATTTTATTTTTGCTGAGATCATGTTGCGATGTAAATTTCTGGAATTTGCATAAAACCCACGCAGTTAAGAAAAACATCGTGAAACACGGTTGCGTGTCACACAAATCTAGGTGGGCGGCTAATTACTTAATAATACGCCCTTGCACTAAAATACAAACATTAAAGAAGCCACTTTGAGTCCAAATAGGAGCTCCAAAAAGAGGAGACTTTACGAGATTTCTTCATTTTTTATTCAACTTGAATTTGGGTTTTAGATACAATATTTCTTTTTATTTTTTCTCTTAAACTAATAATTGAATTGTTTGTATTAAATCTTCAGAGCCTCATTTTTTGGGTTTTAATTGAATGACAAAATCTCCAGTATAAGCAGAAGCGACCTATTGAGAGCCAGAACAAGCAATGTGGGCAGCGGTGCCCGGAAATTTTGAAATAGCCAAAAGTTCTATCCACCTACTCTGTTTAACATATAAAAAGTGAAAACGTGCTTCTTTTTTTTTTTTTTTGTGAGAAATTAGTTTCGAAGATAAGCATCTTCGAGCAAGCTTCGAGGCACCCGCCTCGTAGGCGACGCACCTTGGCGCTCGCCAGCGAAGCATCAACGATGTGAGACACCGCCGCAAGGTCTTCAACGCCGTCCTAAAAACACATTTTATTCGGTTCATGCGGACGTTATTCTGACTTCCATGCATCCGTATCACGATACTGGCGTCCTCATTTCACTCTACTTCTGCCCTGGTAACTGCCGACGAACGCAGGCCTGCATCGTCTGCTTCCCGAGTTTGGGAATGCATACTGCGCGTCGGCCTCGTTTGTCGTGTGTCCAAACACAAAAACAATTCAGACCAAATAGCTCTTCACCGATGTGAAACAATAACGGTGATTTCGCTTTTCTATCGAAGTTAAATGTATTTTGAAAGAACATGTAGTGCTACCAAAAGCAGCGTAATGAAGAAAAAAGCATTCCACTCTTCGCGGCGGACGCCTCACACCCCGGATACATGTGCAATATTTTAGGCTCCGGAATACACTGGAGGCCAGCAGAACATGTCTCGAATTCTGAACTCGCTAGTATCTTCGGAGGAAGTGTGTTTGATAAGAGGTGAGAGTTACACGAGTGCCGTCTTCGCCACATGAGTGTCAGGCTCGATGAGCATTAGATGAGGTAGTAACCGTCATGGTAAGTCGGTTTAATAAACAAATTGTCGATTAAATTTTTAATTAATGGTTTAATGGCTCATGTTGCAATTGCAGTATTGACGCCAACTACAATCAGAGGCTTGACCAATCTACGAAATTGGCGCAAAGGTAATTGTTTCATAGATATTCATCGATCACTTTTCGCGTTTTTACTCCCGATTTCAATATTGTGCCAAAAAAGATTGCCACAAGGCTTGCCCACAGCGACGCTTAGAAGAGTGACGTAGTCACTTCCACGTCGTCGTCGTCATCTCGGCAGTGAGTCCTTTCATGTTGGATGCGCTAAGGAACTTCAATACATCTCAGTTCTATCAATATACATTTCAGTTCAATGGGGAAGCGACATCACTATTATAATTTTGCATCCGTAAAGAGCTATCCGGTCTTAATTGTTTTTACATCTGAGCATACGACAGATGGGGTCGACGCCCCCATTACCAAGCTCGGAAAGCAGACGATGACGTCCTGCGCTCGTCGGCAGTTACCTGGGTGGTACAGTAAAATTAGGACACCAGTACCATTACGTAAGGTAAAGAGGATACGGATGCGTGGATGTTAGGATAACGACCGCATTAACTGAATAAAAAGTATTTTCAGGAGGTGGGTGCCTGGAGGCATGGTCGGAGAGACTCACCTTTAAAAGAAAAAAGTCCTAGCAACAAGAAAAAAGTAGTTGTCTATTTTTTAAATTTTTTTTTTTATGTTGAAGAAATCAGGTGAATCGAACTATTCCGAAAGTTGCGGGCACCGATGCTCATATTGCCTTTTCCGGCTCTCAATAAGGCCGTTTCTGCAGAAACTGGAGATTCCGTCATTTAAAGGGGCACTCAAGTGGTTTTTGGGGAAGCTATTTTTTGGTGCGATGGCGTTAAGGAAGTGTCAGTGAATGAGTATCTTCAGTTTTAGAAGGCAGAACCGCCTATTAACCACGCAGGAATAAAATGCGTGCGGACTCTTTTCTGTTCCTGCGCCGACCAATGAAATTATCGTATGTTTGAAAATTTTGGCGGCCTTTGTAAAGTTTCGCTAGAGAAACAATTTTCATTCCATATAGATATGTTGTGCTTGATAATTACACAAGACGTAAAATAGTTCTAGTTTAGAATACGCGATACTGCAATTATCGTTTCACAAACAAGGGACTACGTTTTCTCCTTGCCTTCCTCCGCGGGGGGTGAATTTCCCGTTCCCCCGGGATGCGCGGAAGCGCACGTATCATGAACTCACGCCTCGTTGCTGCAAATGGCGTCGGTGGTGATTGTCGACGTGGACGGCGTGGTGAAAGCTCATCGTTCCGCGTAAATGCATGCGCTATCCTTGACTGTGAATTTTCATCGCGCGTCGCTATGATAACCCAGCACGTACTAGAAGGGAAGATCCACCTACTTTTGCGGCGATGTCGTGGCGGCATTCCCAATACAGCAGAAACGCCCGTGCCGTCGTGTTTGTTTACCTCGACTACAGTGGGGCTTTCTAAGCATTTGTTTCCTCGAACATCGCCCGGATTTCTTATTTGGCGCATTTCATGCGTTTGCTCAAGTTGAAGGCATTACTGGCGCGTACCGTATAACGAATGCAAATTTTCACGTGTTTTCATCACCGGAGAAAAGTGATTAGTGTTAGCAACCCTGAACGCTCGCAACGTCTCTCTGATCACGAAATCATATTTCTACGTTGCTATAAGGAGTATTCACTGGGCGCCATATTTGTGGGTGATGTCTAGAGCGCATGCTCTGAACGAGCCCACATCAATAGGCTGCTAAGACTGGCAATCTTGAGGGTGCGAAATGCGCGTTACAAAAGAACTGTGGAAGCTCGCCATCAGCACGCGCTCAGCAGTCGTGCACACAGCTATGGCCGCCAGTGAATACTTCCTATATCGCTGTTAAGATTACATCGTCTTTTATAATCGTAGAAAAGGCGTGTGGCGTAATTTTTACTATTGACAAAGTCGTGTATTAGAGTCGTGATCGTCCAAGACGGCGTACTGAATCTTTTTCTTTCCTTTTTTCATCCACTGTACCCTGCAAGCCTATCACGAAAAAATAAAATAAAGCTTTAGGCTATAGAAAACTGTCTGTCTATATTCTGTTACGGCATTGAGTGGCAGTGCGTCCCTTTCTTCGAGGCACCGCTGAAACAGCTGACGGCGGCGAAGAAGCGGTCGCCGTGCTGCCGACCCGCTGCGCTCGTTGCAGTGGTTGCAGGTGTGTGTACGCGCGGCGCAGAGCGGTCGTTCCGGTCGCTCCGGTTGCAACGGACGCAGTCGTAGGTAACACGCTCGTTGATCATGTCTGAACCAGCCTGTAAAATAACTGGACGATATTACTGGTTAAAGCATGGAAATGGGTTTAATGGGACGATGCCCGTTTCAAGCTCGCACCGTGGCGGGTAAAAAAAAAAATTGATGCGTGCCTCTAAGGCGGCCCTCGTGATCGTCGTCCTCTTCTCTCTTTGGCTGATCGCTGTTGAAAATATTCAACAGGCTGCCGCCGCAGGGGGACAACGAGGCACCTCGAGTGAATAAAGAAGTTGTACTGGCCGTCGTAGTATTTGTCCACTTGCCAACTTTAAGTCGCATGATCGAACGTGGGAATCCCGACCTGCATGTAATTCCGTTATCCGTCCTAGTTTCCACATTGTTTTAGGACGCATTGGCTCGTGTATAATTACGATGTCTCCGACCTTTAGATCATTATTTTTCTGTGGCTTTGCATGATGTGCCGAACGAAGCTGCAGAAGGTAGTCGGACATCCATCTTTTCCAAAACTGTGCAACTAGTAGTTGTCGATAGTTCCAGCGTTTTGAGAGTTTATCCGCTCTTCGTTGTAGCGCCTCGGCGTCTTTGGATGACGGTAATGCTGTGAGTCGCTTTCCGATCAGGAAATGAGCAGGAGTTAAGGCTCTTGGCTCGTTGTGCTCTGAATGCATAAACGTCCACGGTCTTGAGTTCACCGCAGCCTCGACTTCTTGTACCACAGTGGTGAGCTCTTCGAAGTTTAGCGAACTTCGTCCAAGAATCTTTCGAAGGCAGGACTTCACGCTACGAACCATCCTCTCCCAAAATCCTCCCCACCAGGCTGCCCGTTCAGCGCTAAATTTCCAGGATATCTGGCTGTGGGCAACGTAGTCTTGAACGTCCTGGTGGCGTAAGGCTGTCCATACCTCCTTGATGTCTTTACACAACCTTTTGAAAGTGAGAGCGTTGTCCGAGTAGATGACCTTTGGCAGACCTCTTCGCGCCACAAAACGACGTAGTGTTAATAAGAAGGTCTGGGAAGACATGCTTGATATGACTTCAAGGTGGACCGCTCTTGTCACTGCGCACGTAAAGAGAGCTATGAAAACTTTGTTTGGGGTCATGTTCTTGGTATAAAGGGGGCCTACAAAGTCGACTCCCACTATCTCGAAAGGGTTTGTTGGCTCGATGCGATCAGCAGGTAGAGGAGCTGTAGGTGCTGACAGTGGCTTGAGCCGATATCTAGAGCATGTTGGGCAGTTGTTTATACTTTTCTTTACCAGTTGTCTGCCTCGAATAATCCAAAATCTTTCACGCAGTTGCGTTAGTGTCTCAGCAACTCCTCCGTGTAGAACTCGGATGTGTGCACTTGAAATTATCAACTCCGTTATGCGGTGGTTGGCTGGTAGAATGAGAGGATGTTTTACGTCTTCTGTGGAACGGAATTCTTGGAGCCTTCCGCCTACTCGCAACCCTCCTTTGTCATCAAGAAAGGGGTTAAGCTCGGCGATCTTCGAGCTTTTACTTACTTGCCGTTTTTCTGTCAGTGAGGCTATCTCTTCAGAGAATACCGTGTTTTGAACATGTGTAATCCAGTACAGTTCTGCTCGGGTTACTTCGTCCGCTGAGAGGTGATTTGCCGACAGCTTTTCGCTTGAACAATTGTTCTTAAAACGAAGTATCCAGGCAGTAACTCGGATTACCTTCTGCAGTCTGCTGTAACGATGGAGATCGAACAACGGCTCGAAAGAGCTAGTTCTTGCTGGTAGCACAGCAGCAGGTATGCAGTCTTTCTTCTCCACCAGAGCTTCTTCAAAGCAGTGGTCGGGCCATTCAGAAATGGGTCTCTGGAGCCACACTGGACCTTCCCACCAAGCTTGGGCAGCCTTCATTCTTTCCGCAGAAATTCCTCTAGTGAGAAAATCGGCCGGGTTATCCTTTCCTGGACAATACCGGAAGTGGGAATTCACTGTCAGCCGTTGAATCTCTTCAACTCGATTTGCGACAAACGTTTCCCAGCGCTGCGGTTGCCCTTGAATCCACTTCAGAGTAATCATGGAATCTGTCCACATGTAGCAGGTGAAGTCCTCTGTCTCAAACGTCTTCTGGACGTACCTCAAAAGCCGTGCTCCGATGAGTGCTCCTATCAGCTCTAACCGTGGGAGCGTTTGCCGTTTGAGTGGGGCAACACGAGCCTTTGCTAGTAACAGACGAGTACAGACGTTCCCTTCATTGTCAGATGATCGAATGTAGACTGCAGCGCCGTATGCTTGAGGACTGGCGTCCGTGAACACATGCAGTTCGGTAGACCGCTCGAATCCTCGCAATTCGTGGAATAGGAATCGGGGTATGGCGAGTGCTTGAAGCTGATGAAGTTCGTTGCACCACGTGCTCCATTCATTGCTGATCTCTACAGGAACCTCAGCGTCCCATAAAATATTTTGTTCCCACAGCTTCTGAAAGATCATTTTCGCCCGAATGGTGAATGGTGCAATTAGACCCATGATATCGAAGATTCGCGCCGATGCTTGGAGAATGAACCTCTTAGTGTTGACTCGCGACTCCAGTAAACTTAGGACGGTTTCTAGTGACACCCTAAAGGTGTCTTCGGACGTGCTCCATACCACACCTAGGATCTTTGTTTCTGGAGTTCTTTCTGCAGGTCCATCATGAATCTCGTCGCCACCTTCACTGAAAAGCCTTTGTAAATCCTTGTAGTTCGATGTCCACTTCTTCATTGTCATTCCAGCCGCTTGCATAATTTCTTGAGTTTCCGTGTATATTTTAAAGGCGCCATTCTCATTTGCGGCTCCAGTGAGGAGGTCATCGACATAGAATGACTTCGCCAACATCTCGGCAGTCTCTCTGTGTCTGTCAATATTCTGAAAGTGGTGCTGGAGCGTAGCTGTGAGTAAAAAGGGGCTAGAAGTAGTTCCAAAAGGCACGCGCGTCATTCTCCATTCTTGCAATGGTGGTAGAGTCCCAACAGTCTGGGGTGCGCTCGCGAACCAGAGAAAACGAAGAGCATCCCGATCCTCCGTCCTGATTGAAACCTGTAGAAACGCTTTTTGAATGTCTGCTGTCATTGCAACCTTCCTAGTTCGGAACCGCAGTAGGATCTGCAGCAGCTCGTCTGACAACTTAGGGCCTGTATCCAAATGAGAGTTGAGACTGTCTTGTCCCTGTTTGTGCGAGGACGCATCGAAAACTATTCTCACTTTTGTCGTGACAGACTGTTCTCTCAGTACTGCATGATGTGGCATATAGTAGAGATGTTCCGGCTCATTCATGACGTTATTTGCTTCTGCGTCGGGAACAACTTCTGCGTGACCGTCTTGCAGGTACTGACGAATAGCGCTGTCGTAGTTTTCTAGAAGGACCTTGTCCCTCTGCAGCTTGCGGACCAGTCCACGCAGCCTAGCTTCTGCCAGGTCTCTGTTGTTGTCGAGCTGCTTCGTCAAGTCGGTTTTCCACGGAAGGGATACTTCATACCGTCCTTCTTTGACACGAACTGATTCCTGAAATCGTTCGAGTACCTGGTCTTCATACGCTGACTTGACCATCGTACCTGAAATGCCAATGTGCTCCAGGTCCCAAAAGGCTTGTAAACATCTCTCTTCTTTTTTATGAAGTGCGTCGATACGAAGTGCGCACGCAACCACGTTTGACTGGTTAGTCAAGGAACACGATGCTTCAGTCGGTCCTTGCACTGTCCACCCAAGGCGCGTATTGACAGCCATTATTGATTGGTCTGTATTTCGGGTGACTTCTCCCTTGACAATTTTCCACAGCTGATCGGCTCCAATCAACAAGCTGATACCTTCAGCCGAGTTGGTTCCTGCAAATAAGCACGCATCTGCGAGGCTTTTGCCTTGTTCTTGCAGAGACTGTATAAATCCAAGGTCTACTGGGAGCTTCTCGATGTCGTTGCAAATATGTGGTACCTCCACCGCTTCTAGGACGTACTCTGTCTGATGGTATTGACTCTTCAATTTCACTTCAACGATCTGTCTTTGCTGCTTTCGCGGCTGGGTTGATCCAAAGATGTTAATGTTGAGGTTTGCTTCACCGAGCACCCGCATTTTGCATCGACGAGAAACGTCTTCTCGGACGAATGTCCGTTGACTCCCACCGTCTAGAATTCCCCTCGCATAGATGTAGGCTCCGTTACCGGCGACCCATGACCTGAATGTCTGCACCAAGACTTGCGGCTTCTCCTTTCCTCTGATGCTGTCAGCAGTGAAGGCATTTAATGCCTTGGAATCTTCCTCTTGGGCGTTGTCCTTCGCACTCCTTCTGCGGGGGTCGCACATGGTTGTCGCGTGCCTCCCTTTGCACGTGCCACACGATATACGCCGTCTGCAGTTCCGTGCTTGATGAGCTCTCATTGTACACTTGTAACAGCGCCAGTCTTGTGCGAGTTTGTTTTTCTTTTCTTCTAAAGACCTTTCTGTGTCACACTCTTCCGTCTTGTGTGTCTGCGAGCCGCAGAAAAGGCAATCTGTAGGCGACGGCTTCGTACGATTGTGAAGTACTGCTGCTGATGGCATCGAGTATGGTATTACAGTGGGTTCAGGAGACCGACCACTGTCTTTTGTAGCTCGGTCTGAACCATGCCTCCTCTCTCGAATCTCTACTTCGACCTTCAAATGTCCCAAAATTCCGTCTAGGTCGCCGCTTGCCGATGTTGTTGCCGATGTGCTTGGGCCACCGAAGCTTTGCCGCCGGTAATACTCTATAACGATGTCGCTTGGTAAGACTTTCAACAAAATCTCGTACAACATAGCCGAGTACGAAATGGCGTCGACTCCTAAAGCTTTCAGCCCTCTGATGTGGATCTGAACCGTGTCAAATAAATTGCGCAGGGCCAATATGTCGCTAGATGATTTGACATTTTGCAGAGTCCGAAGCTTGGCTAGGTGATCTTGTATTATAAGTTTGGTATCGCCAAATCGTCCCTTTAGAATTTCCACTGCGTCGGAATAGCAGGAGTCCGATACTTGAATGCCAGCGATAGTCTTGGCAGCTGTTCCGGTGAGAAGTGATCTCAGGTATTGAAACTTGTCGATGTTCCGCAGTTGCGCATTTTCATGGACGGTGTTGAGGAACATACCCCAGAAGGACTGCCACTCTCCGATATGCCCGTCGAATTTCAGCATCTCCAGCTTCGGTAGCTTTGCCACCAACGTTGGAGTTTCCTCGTGGTGTCGTTCTCCCGTTTGAGACGTCGCTGGAGGTGCCGCAACTGCCTGACTGCACTTCAGCCGGTCAATGTGGTACATCAGTGTCACTAGAGCGCTGGCCACTTGGTCTTCGTAATTCATTACGCTCTCGTATTCTTGCTGTAAATCTCCATCCGCCACAAATTGTTCCAGCTCCCGATTCAGGGTCTGGAGCTCCTCGCTGTTGCGGCTCAATCGTTCGTGCAACAATATGAGGTCTTTCAGGTCGTAGGCTTCGTTTGAAAATACTGTACTGACCTCATTGATTAGCCGGGTTGTCTGAGCGCGACGAGCCGTCCGTTTTGTTCTGACCCGTTCCATGTCGTCAGATCGTCCTCCGGTTCTGGTAAGGGCCGCTGATGAGGCGACAAGTTCCCGGGTTTCGGCACCAAGTATTCTGTAAAATAACTGGACGATATTACTGGTTAAAGCATGGAAATGGGTTTAATGGGACGATGCCCGTTTCAAGCTCGCACCGTGGCGGGTAAAAAAAAAAAAATTGATGCGTGCCTCTAAGGCGGCCCTCGTGATCGTCGTCCTCTTCTCTCTTTGGCTGATCGCTGTTGAAAATATTCAACC
>JABSTQ010005243.1:0-47393 GCA_013358835.2 Ixodes persulcatus
ATCTGAAAACAAATGATATACTCAAACTCGACATTTGACGTCGTCTGGCGGTTTTTTAATCTGCTGACCACATCGACAGGTTGTATCACGCCAAGAAGTAAAAAGGGGGAAAGGGAATAGTGGTGTATTGTGTTTATACATTATAAAAAACCGCGCGTGCCTAGCGTCCACGCGCACAGCGTAGGGTACACACTAAACACTATCACACCCTTTTGGGTGTAAATGGCTTGTCCTACAACTAACGCCCTTATGGGTGTAGCAAAACGCCCTAAGAAAAGGGCGTTTTTCCTAACACCCCTTAAGGACGGCGTTATTCCGAACACCCTTAAAATAGGGTGTGATTCCACTGTACACCGTTTTATTAGGGTGTTATGACTGCGCAGTACGCCCTCGAAATTGGGTGTACCGCCGCCAGAAAGGTAAGTAAAAAAAACGCAATGACCAACACCCATAAGATAGGGTGTAATAACCCAAAAGTCTGCACGAAGAAATGACTGCGAATGAGTCGAAACATGCCTGGTTCACTTTTTATTTTTCGATCAAGATCATACTAGGTTCTACTAAATTCTCTTTAGACGATTGCAAGCAGGCCATCTGGCCGTAGCCATGTCTCTGCTAACTACGTTCACAAAGACGGAACGACCGGAAGTTACTTGGGACGCAAGCGGCAGTTCATGTTTGTAAACAGTAAAATGGTCTATTGAGACGGAGGCAGGACTACTATCAGAAGCATGCTTGCAGAGTACTTACATATAAGGAAGCGATCTCATGTAATCCGTGATAGATGCATAATCCGATTCGAGCAGCACAGAACAATTCGCAAACACAATTTAGGGGATGAAGGCGGTAGCTCACATCCAACGGAAGTCTCGCGGTCACCGATGAGCAGCTCTCTGTCGTGATAGATGCACAGTCTGATTCGCGCAGCACGAAACAACGCAAACACAATCTTGAGGATGAAGGCGGTTGATCACATTCAACGGAAGTCTCGCGTCCGCCGATGCTTTGCCGAAACGCGTTCTACAAACACAGCACACTAATTCCATAGACTCCGACGAAGTAAACGGCCATTATAAAAAAGTTGGCATGGATGTATTCCGCCGTTCACGACGAAAAACCACGGTCGCGAAATGGAACTCGTCAGGACCTGCTTGCACGGAAAACAGGAGAGCACTGAAGGACGCTTTTCGGAAACCGGATTCGCGTGGTCCCTACAACTCACCATAACCTGGCAAACGGCGAAGGCTATGACCCCGGTGAGCCCATCAGCGCGTCAGAAAGGGTCGCGTGACAACTTTTCGTCCAAGCGTTTTTGTCCTACGGAGAGCGGTCACGTGTTTCGCTCTACCCCTCTGATTCGCTAGAAGCGGCCTTCGCAGTCGCTCACAACCACACGAAGACACAAAAGGAGGTGTGGAAGCTTATCAGAAGACGAGGTCAAAGGGGGTGGACAACGCAGCTAATCTCCCTCTGCTGCCTCCTGCGCTGCACAGGGAGGGTCGCCTTGCGTGCGGGACCTTGGGGTTGCTGTTCGAGTGGCGGCGGTTCCCTTTCGAAAACTGTGGAGCCGGGGAGTGGCTTATGCTGTCTCGGTAGAACTCGTTGATCGTCGTCTTGTTTATGCGTTTGAGTTCCTTCTTTGCCTTTTTTTTTTCTCCATGTGTTTGGAAGTTTACTTATTGGTCCAGTCAGGTGAGGCTGTACTACCCGAAATAAGGGCGCCACAGCTTCTTCAAAGCTTCAGCGCAGTTAAAAAAAAAAAAAAAAAGATTAAGCAAAACGGTATTTGCTTGCTGTTAGCCCGAGAAAGACTTCTCGGGCTAAAAGCAAGCAGATTCCGTTTTGCTTAATTTTTTTTTTTAACGTAGTATTTTAGGCGGTCAAGAAATAGAAATACCTCTCCGGCATAGCCGATTCACGCAGGATATCTCTCAACACTTAACCAAAAACGGCGTCGCGTACGTTATGTCAGGATGGCGTCGGCGCGACTCATCCCATTTGTTAAGTATTGGCTAAACCAAAATGGTGTGGGCACAATCGTTTCGATTCGATCCAATATCGGCGCAATACGGTGTGTTTCCTGGGCTGTATATTTACACGTCTTCGGTCACCTTTTGCGAGCGGAGGTGATTTTTTAAATCGAAGTTGAACTGATAAAACTGATGCACGCGCGACACGTAATTTTCGGCTCGTGTCGGACGGAGAGTTCGATCGGAGTTGCAAAAACTATTCTCTAGCACTTCCTAATCATACGCGCCTTCGTGTGGCGATTAATCATTCTCGATGTTTGTACCGCCGTACATCAGCAACCGTTTCAGCAAAGCAATAAACATGAACGGTTATGAAATCATGGGTGTTTTCGACAGTATCAACACTACGCCCCTCTCACACCGTGTGAATGAAGGGCGTAAAATTCGCCCATACACCCTTTTTACACGATTTCAGAAACCATCGCTACAAGTGGGGCGTAAAAAGGGCGTGTAAGGGGTGTAAGACGTCAACACACCCTTTTTACACCCACTGATATTCAGAAATCGTGTAAAAAGGTTGTAAAAAGGGTGTTTTTCCTAACTTGCACCCTTCTTACACCCTTTTTACACGATTATGGGTGTTACAATGTTTAGTGTGTAAGGTGCATCTAAAATGTGCTCGATGTCATTCACAAAGTGACTGCGGGGAAGTGCGCTTCAATTAAAGTAGTAAGCGCGCCGCGTGCAACCTTACTTGAAGTGAAATATCATCAATGCATTTAAAAGGCACCGAATGTGAAGGCGACCTCGTAATAGGCAATCATAACGTTTAGTACCAAAGATTGTGGAGAGGTTGGGCAGATTATCTGAAAGTATCTACAGTTCTAAAGCTCTTGCTTTTGAGAGTTCATTCGGTTACTTTTGCAAACAAAGGGTTTTTACCTCGAACTTACTAATTAACTTTTTTAAGTAGTAATAAATCTGGTTATGATTAGAAACATGCTGAGAGTCATTGAAAGTGAATAAATCATTCAATTCTATGAAGACTTAAAAGGGTACCGAAACGAAATTTGATCTCCTATATCTTTGTTTAACCTGAAACTTTAAGTTGTGTCAGCACCTTGGAAACAACAGTCTTACGCACGTAAACATATGAAAACTAATTTTAGGACGAATAAAACGAGTTATCAATACCACCTGATACTACTTGATATGCTGATGTAGTTATGACGTTAAATCCCCCCCCCCCGGGCCGGAAAAAAAATTGGGCTGTGTGTACGTTTATACAGCCTAGAACTTAGTCTGCCAAACGGGCGAATTCTCTCCCAGCTGTAGATGAGCTATTTATCCGGTGCAGTACAACCGCCAGCCTCGGGTATTTAACGTGAACCACGCAGTTATGATACACGACCGCACGCCGGTACGATGCGCATCCATATGAAAACAGACGGGGGTGTGGATCGAACCCAAGATCCCTAAGTTCTGCAGCGCGAGCTTTCGCTTCACGTGCTCCGAGCTGTTGTGCGCTAGACCCACCGCCGGGTGCGTTGCGTATAACGCGTTCAAATATTACACACAGCGAATATCTTATGGCGAATTCAGGTGGTTGATCGCCGGCGAGCCCTTGCCGGCAGCATCGGTGACCAAAACTTCGCCAGCGGCGCACCTCGTGGCCATCTCCACCAGACCACATAGCGCCAGCAACTGGCGGCTTCGTTTGCCTGCATGTCGCGCGAGCTTCCTTAACTTCTTCAACTTTTTTATGCTTCAATAGTAACACTGTATGCATCAGCAACACATATTCGGGCACGGAAATGTGGGTAAACATAAAGTGGCTTCACAATATTTATATATTTTTTTTTAGATATAAGCATTACCACTGTCCGCGCAGCTTACAGCATCTTAATTTATAAACCTAAAAGGAGGACAGATTAATAAATATGTTTGATGCACATGCGCTAAATTATGTTATATTTTGTTTGGGTTTCCGAAGAACCGTTTTCATTTTACAATGCTCCCGGAAAGCTTAAGCGTCGCTTTTTACGTTCTATTTTCTTTCGTTCACCTGCCATCTCTCCCCAGTGCTGATGCTCTTGCTTCACACAACGTAGGAGTTAGAGCTCAGTCTAAAACGTGTTTGTAGAGTTTCCCACAAGATGTTCGTAGCTTAAGCGAACGAGCGGGAAACAAAGGCAATGCAAAAACAACTCAGTGACATTCCGAAAATTGGGTATAGTTGTTGACGGGTTAGTAAAGCAATGTGTGTTCCGCCTACAACACGGGCTTCCTATTGTTGATAGCACTTTGTCGTAGGATGGAAAGAAAGGAGCGTGTGCTGGGTGCGGGGCTTCTACGGCATTCTTGTCCTGTCAGCGACCATGTAGCATCGCATCTGCCAGACCACCCGGCGACAAGGTAAGTTCCGAGAGGCAAACAGAGGCTCAGCACCGACAAAGTGCTGCCGTGGGAACCGCGACAGGGCTTCCTCTTTCCTACCGATTTGTTAGAACTGTCGTTTCAGTCTCGCTGGTGTCGACGGCAATCCGCCTTGTGGACACATCACTCAAAGGCTCAGGGATTCAAAGGACAAGGCGGCAGACGCTTCTTTTGTGTCGGAAAAGCTCATAAGAGCAACAACACACTGGGATTCGCGTAGAGAGAGCGGGGTTAGTGTTAGTGCCACCGAGGAGCATAGGAAACCTCGCCACTTTACCAAACAACGTTGGGCGAAGAGGCAGCCCCACATCTAAGTCGCGTTCAGGGATGGATGATGATTAAATTAATGCACTAGCAACTCAAATCCGCTTTTCTTGAACTTCTAAGTCGATGTTTCTTTGCCGTACCAGTAACAAAGCACGCGATAGTTATCTCTTACGTTTATATGAATACTACAATAATTTTGGGAGCAGCCCAGAGGGGTAAACATTTAGCGGCAATTTCTATTTGACTGATTCGTGCTTAATCCTATCTTTTGTTTATTTATGTGCTATAAAAGTATAGCTTGAATTTTTTTAATTTTATCAACCCGAACTGCAATAAAGACTGGGATAAAGACAATGCAAAGAAGAACTATCACAAATTTGATTACGTTAAGATCACCTCAATATCCAATCCATAAGAGATCCGCCTTACATAATAAAAAAACTTAAAAATGACTAAATAGAGTAATTTTCGTCTAGCTTTCACTAACTTCGGATTTCTAAAAAAATGTCACCAAAAAACTGAAGTGAATAAAATCACTGTGTTTAAAGTCAATGATGTCAGCAAGATGTGCCAGTATGCAACAGTTTCGCTAATCCAGAGATTTTATAGTAATGACGTGAAGAGCTATGGGTGAAGGTAAACAACTGCGAATAAATATGAAGGATTGAAAATAATTCTGTAGAAATAAAAGCAACCGAAAATGCGGTTAGGAGCTTCCTTCTACAGCATTTTTTATCCCCTGAATATTGATATCGCAGTAACATTGGTCATGACTGAACGTGATACGCGTACGTTTCCCGAGGGAAAAATAAAACGTTCCGCTATTGCAAGAGGGCCTACACCACGCCAACTAGAATAATCGAAGCCCGCACACTAGAATTTTGACGTCATCACAGTGAGATTCAGCGAAGACACATATTAGAGACGCGTCCTACGTCAGTGTTCGGCTTAGCCTCGCGTCCAATCAGCGCGTCGAAAGACGCTCGGCATCAGGCACGGGTCCAATCCCTTTCTTGGAGCTATTCAATTGTGCTGACATTCCATGGAGGAAGAGGAGGCCGTCCCTTAGCGAATACTAAGACGTTTGAAATATGCCACATTCTAATTTGAGTGTATTTTAAGTACAGCTCATAATTCTAAGTACACAAAAAATAGACCGAAAATACACAGTTCTTTTTTTTTACTTAGTTCTAAAATATATTTTTGAAAATAGTTTTAAAATGATTTTATTTAAACTACATTTGAAGTTCTCTTGATGCGTTCTGAAATATGTAAATACTAAATTAGTAGGCACAAAATACCTTTCAATTAGATTTCTTAAAATATTAATTTATTTCATGCAAACTATACTCCACGGCCTTGATTACTCCAGGTGGTGATGAATGAGCCAACAGTGTCTAGTGACAAGGCCGGAGGGCGTAATGTTTGACGTCACCTAAGGAGGCAAACAAGGCCCGAAGGGCAAACACAGGGGCGACGACAGGATACGAGTTGCACGTGAGCTGTTAGTTGACACTCGTACCCATAACAAATGACTAATCTTAGCGGCACGATTAACAACCACTCGTGTCCAAACCTCGGCCCGCTTTTTCTTCTTTGGGTGATGCCGGTAGTCTAGGACTGCGGCCAAATATCTCTTATAGGAAGTTGTTGGCTCAGAACGCAGCACAAATGCGGCGCTTACGGCGAAATTTATTTTGCGATTACAGCACCCTTACAAACAGCTTTACATGTGGTATTTTGAAGACGCCTACAGCCATACACATATCTTCCGAAATAAAACAAAACGCGTCAGTTTTTTTTTATTATATATGATGGCTTGTGTATTCGAAGAGAAGAAAAAATGTACAGAGATCTCCCACAATGCGAGGCAAGGATGTCGCCGGGTTTGGCGAAGCTGTCAGCGACCGGCAGACGGACCTGTACGCTTGGTTAGCTAAACCCTAAACATGCTTTGCTTCAAAGTAACGGCGTTTCAGCCATGGATGCATGATTGGATGAATGCTAAATGTTCGTACACGTTAGAACTGCGGTAGCTTGCGCCACCTAGCCTACGAACCAAAAGTATTATTCATCCCCACGCTCTTCTAAGCCAATTTGCTCCTCCTCTGCATTTTTCTATCACCAGGCAGTGTGGAAAATTTGGCTATCTGAAGCTTTATTTTGAAAGCGCAAGAAACTCATTTCCACCCTCAGAATATGATAAAACAGCCCGCGACTGAGCAACATGATTTCACCTGAGCTTCGCAACAACATATCTAAGCTTTAGGAATTCGCATTTCCGAATCGTAGCGCTACCTGCTTGCTCCCTACTACAACACAAAAATGGCGGTTACCACAAGTAAATATGGCGACGCAGGGACGATACTCCGAGTGTAGCTTTAGTTGCTCTACGTACAGCACATTTTAAAGCACAACTGGACTGCTAGCGAGCGGAACGAAGGAACAAGCGCTAAGAATTTCACCCTGCCTGAAGACCTCCACGAATAGTAATTGTCTTCAAACTGATATTCCTACATAACCCATAAAAGCAATTAATATAAAGTTAATTGGAAACTTTTAGTTACTTATTCCACTTACCATGACGATTAACCCTTCACCTAATGGCCACTGAGGCTGATGTATACATGATGAACACAGAACTCGTTTAACTCTCTACCCGTATTATTCGAAAAAAAAAAGAAAAAAACTGTTTGAAATATAACTAAACGCCCATATGCGATAACTCTTCTTGTCAGTAGATTTGTTTACACTAGATAGTTAGACACAGTAGCGATATGTTTGTTAGGTGATGAGGCTTCATTGGGAGGTTAGAACAAAAACGGAACTTTGTCGAAATAGAGCATCATAGATCTATTCGCATGTCAGGAACTATACAGGCAAAAAGAAATTTAAAACAACAAATATGAGCTCAATCATTACCCAAGGAATAAAAAACGAACAAAAAAACTTCCTTTCGATGAACATGCTAGTCTCGCAGGTAGGCATACATTTACAACCGCAAAAAAATATTAAAAAATAATGGAAAGAAGATATCACAACCGAACGGATTCACTATCACTACCGCCGCCTTTGCACGTTCAGAAGACTACAATAGCTTTTTTTTTTTCTTTGTGTATATTATTGCTTTATGTCGCTTGCGCAGACCAAACGTTTTAAGTACGAGTAAGATCAAAGTCAGTCTTTTTTTTTTTTACGTCGATCAACGATTCCTTGCTTCTCGAAGACTTTGGACGTATCTCCAGCTTTTCTATTTTTTCTTAACATCCAATTTTGAGCGGGAGAGATGTTTTTGCGATATCCACCTCGCTGTTTGCATAATGCTTCGTATTTCTTGAAACTCGAAGGGTGAGGAAGTTGTCATTATTTTTTTGCCTTTGCCTTACGACGTTCAAATAATTGTATAGTGGCATATCCATATCTAAACCTAAACACGGCCACGCTCGAAAAAGAGTGCGCTATGAGGTACTGTTCAGATATGTTTTTATTTCTCTTTTATTGGTAGGGGGTAGGGGGGGATTCTAGGTACGCGCTACTCAAGAACTGCGCATGATGAGCTTATTGAGTTTGGTTACGGCCAAGCTATTAAACACTAATAATGAAAAGCATGCTGTATGGTTTTTCAAGCATGAAGTGCTTTTTAACCTACCCCACAATCGCTAAATTTGTCCGTCCGTGATTTCTCGCTAAATTTAGCGTGCAAATTAGTATCAAGGGACCTACACGCGAATTCACTTTCTCAGCTAAATTTAGCGGGGAAATTGATGTTATGAGACCAGACGTCAAAAAACAAAGAGATCAATTCACTTTCCCGGCTAAATTTAGCGGTAAACTTTAAGTCACGTGACCTATACATGACTTCCGTTTCCCCATTAAATTTGACGGGAAAGTGGCTTCGCGTGACGTCAGGTTACGTTACGTGACCTATACACCTTTGGGAAAATTGACAGCTCGTGAACTATACGGAAACTCAGTTTCCCTGCTAACTTTAGCGGGACAATTCACCTCTTGTGCTCAAAACATCAATTGAGTTTCACCTCGCTAAATTTAGCGGGGAATTGACGTAACATGTCCTATACACAAATGCTGCTGCCCGTTAAATTTAACGGGAAAACTCATGTCTTGTGCCCTAGACACCAATTCGGTTTCCCCGCTAAATTTAGCGAGGGAAATCGACTTCACGTGGCCTGACGTCACCTGACCTATTCAACCATTCAGTTTTCACGCTATATTTAGTGGGAAAATATACGTCGCGTGACACACCAATTCCTTCACGGATACCTACAATGCGTTTCATGCAATATGGGATATTAATAATAAAAGTGGCTGCTCTTTGTTTGTTATTCTTTGCGCGAGGCGATAGTGTTCTTTTGGTTTTTTTTTACAATTACTTATGGCTTATTTTAAACCCTTATTTCTAGATTCTGAAGAACGAAATGGGTAGAGGGGAAGAAATGAAGAGGAACAATTGCAGCGCATCACTAACTGACAAGCTGCCACCCGGTGTTAGTGGATTTCCTCTTTAAAATAATTTTTGTTTAATAACACGCATTCCATAATTTTGTCCTTGCGCATCTTGACCATTACCTTACTTAACCTACATTTAATGAAAAACCCGAGACTGAGGTATTAACAGACGTCGACAAGGAAGAGAAGGAAAACGTCTCAAACACAGCTAAACCTTTATTGAGGACAGAACCCTTTATATAGGGTTGAAAAAAGAAGGAAAGGGAACCCTCCTTCACACCCTCCCTCTCAACAAAAAATACGACACCGGACCTTTTGAGGTCCGGTGCCGTATTTTTTGTGTAGAGAGGTGGTGTGAAGAAGGACTCCCTTTCCTTCTTTCTTTTTTCAACCCTATATAAAGGGTTCTGTCCTCAATAAAGGTTTAGCTGTGTTTGAGACGTTTTCCTTCTCTTCCTTGTCGACGTCTGTTAATACCTCAGTTTCGGGTTTTCACTAAAATGTTTGATATACACCAGCTCACTTGCGCCCTTAAGTTCTTCTCATTTTTACTTAACCTAAATCTACATGTATATTAGCCTGAGGAATCAGGAAAATACAGAGGTGGCCATATGTAGATTATACGAAGCATTTTACAGATGGAAACAAACTCGTCCTTTAGCTTGAAATAGCTCGCCAGAAACATTAGGTCTTTCATCGTTGTTGCAATGCCTTGGTCAGGGTCCCGTTCCTTTCTTCGTCCCCCATCTTGCCCCCCTCCTACCCGGCGGGGGTATGCCCTCCCATTGAAAATCCGCGACCAGTCATCTGGGACGATAATGACTGTCAACATCGCCCGGCGCCGTGTTGACGTCGCGACACCTGGGCGAGAAGTTAAACCGTCCAATTAACGGAGCGTGAGTGGAGACCACGACGGCGGATTATCTGGCGAGGATTCCGAGTGACGACGTCAACTTCCGCGGATCACACCTCAGACACAATGAACAGGGCAAGCTTTCGATGTGGACTTCCGCGAAGGTCAACCATTCCTTCAACAGTTCTGATAATCGTCGGCCACCACCCGGGGATTATCCGGCCAAACCCCTTCCTGAGCCAAGGCGCCGCCTAATGAATCGAGCCATCAGTATCCGTCTGCTGCGTCATTGTGAAGGTGTGTTTTTATGTGTGTGCTCGAGAGTAAACGGGTTCGGGAGCCAGACGAAGCGTTGTTGGCAGCTCGGCCACCATAGGCTGCCGACCACTGGGGTACCTACAGCGACCTTATAAAAGGAGCGAACAAGAGGTTGCAAAGGTGCTCTCGGACGATGTATAGACCTTTTCATTTTAGTAGTTGCCTCACCTGGCGGATAGAGGGCGCTGACGCACTCGGCGCCATTAGGTGGCTTCAATTTGGTTGGTTTCCGTTTCAACATGAACGCGTCTATATTGCTGTTTTACGTTATTTTCGCTTAATTTTGCGATACGATCATTTTTCTTGTACCACACAACCAATGAAACAGTGGTATTGAGCCGCTTTGAGGACTACGAGGTGTATTTTAGCCTAAATTGCGGGATTTTGTTTACCAACTCCTTTGATGTACCTGATTGTGGTAAACGCCTGACTGATGTACAGGGAAGATTACTATCGTCTACGGCCGTACCCGATAACACTAGTTTCAAGAAAAACAAACTGATGACGAGACTAACATGGGAATGTAAAGAAGCAAATCGACAGCTTGATTAGCAATGTGCCGATTCGGTCAGAACAGATGAACTCGCGAGTTTACTACTCACTGTTTGGTTCTCGAGGGCACCCAACCTTTAGTGAACTTCGCTGACTAAAAATGTATCATGTAATGACGCAGATAATTGATATAAACAAGTAGTATCATCTCGGCCTCTTTTTTTAAATTCAGTACTCGAGCATATTTTGACAGGCCGAGTAGGAAATATCTTAAATTATCAACCCTGGTAAAGTACTCATAAGCAGCATTTCGCGATATTCGCCCAATGAAATAAACTATTGTTATATGAACATTTGCTTACTCACGATATGATATAAGTGACAGGCCCGTCAAATTAAATCTGGCATTCGTCTTCCGAAAAATTGGCCAATTAAAATTACAGGGCGCAGGAGGAGAAATACCTCGGAAAGTTTTGCTGAATTCTAGCACTAGGAAAAACTTCACAGACCTGTGTGAACAAATATTTATTTGTTTTAACAGATTCGCTTTGTAAATTTCGGCGTCGCCAGCCACCAAAAGTAAACCTATATTCATCCATCGACAATCCTAAACTGAAGTAATTGTTATGCAGACGGCTCTTTTTTTTTTTTCGGCGTCAAATATTGCGGATTTTAAATACTGGCAAAAAATAAAACAACGTACGCAAAAAAAAAAAAAAAAGCGTCGTCATTATTGCTTATGCGTCGAACCCAAACCGCGTTTCGGATTTGCAAATAGTAACAAACACGTTATTTCTTAGTGCACTTTTTTCTAAAACTCGCTACTGTTAAGTGTCTGTGTCAGTTTCTTACGCGGGAAGTCCCAACCTTTGTGTTAAAATAAATTAATTGGATTGAACTGGTTATTTAAATATAATCAATAAATCACTTAAATGACTGTCGAAATGGGAGCGAGCACGGTATACAATTTCTTAAACTTCATAAGTGCAAAAAAATACAAAATATTGAGAACCTACTACACATGTAGGTGTGATATTATGAACAAATAAATCGCCTGATGTTGACGTACATTCCTTCTAGCCTCAGATAAAATACAAGTTGAGAGTTCGTTGTCTATCTCCTTCGCGACTTTCCTCACATAATAAAAAAAAAACGTTGCAAAGAACGATACTTTCAGGAAATACAGATAATTTCCTTGCGATGACTATTCTTGACGCCTTCCGATTCTAAATGCGCGATATAAATATACGCGCTTCTTACTAAGAATGTTCCGCCACTATTAGTAAACAAACCTCAGTTGTCATAAGGACGTCTGAGCCCCCGAGATGTCTTAGTCGTCAAGTAGACGTATCGGACTACAGTTTCCGAGGTAAGTCAAGAAAGAGCGGTGAAACGCGACGAAAAACTTGAATACAACGCATCCGCCAAGGCGCGGAGGGGAGAGCAGAGCAGCAAGTTGAAGCAACCTAATGGCTGCCGCGCCACGTGATTTCAAGATGGCAGCACCCATGCCGAGGAGAGTGAAAAGGTCTATACACTTTTGTAAGTATGTATTCAATAGAGTTTATCGTGAGAGACCCTCCCGTCTCCTGATGTTCTAGCCTGGAGTCGCACTGCGTTTCCTGGCCTGGCTTTCGCCCTGCCCGATCTGGCCTGGGAACTCCTCGTTTGCAACATTGTCCATCTCGCGACGATTCTCTTCCAATTTCTTCGTCAGATGCAACTTATGCCATCGGCAGATAAGATGAATGGCAATTCAAGAAAATGTATCAGGCGATCTGCTCCTTCACCTGTAGAGTTGGAGAATCCTGGCGGAAGGACCTTTTTTAGTTGCCCTGAAAGACCTGCTTGGTTATCCGCCTGTGCGATGCAAAGATGTGTCCTTATTATAAATACCCCGCTTTGAAGACAGAATGCTCGATTACGAACGAGGTAAATACATGCAGTTCTGTCTCGTTCATAGGGGACTACTCAAATTATGGACCTTATTTTCGGGGAATAAAACTGCCCGTAGGAAATAAAACATAATAGTTAACAAATTGAAAAAAAAAAGTCTCTGTGTGTTTCGGCTTTATTTTTGTACATTTGCCCGGGTTCTAAGGGCGTTTAGAATAACGTGAGAGCGCCTTCAGTTTGTAGTTTTGGTACATCTTAAAGGAGCTGTGCAACGATTTTAACGTTGAAAGAATTTGCATCTTCTACTTTTGACATTGTTTATGTTTTCACAAAGGTCAGAAAACACATATCCTTGCTTCGAAATGTTAGTGATTCCGCTGCGTAATTCCGAGGCGAAAATTAGAATTTTTCACAACCTGCAGCCGCGAGCGGCGGCCATGAGAACCACGCGCGTGACGTCAAATGGGGATTTGTAAAAATATAGCAAGTTGTGCAAATACCTATTCGATAAAAGGAAATTTTTCTATAAATCTTGTCGTTTTAACATAAATATAATTGCGCCAAAAACCTGGTATTATCGACAAAACTTTTATTATAGGGAGTGTTAGTGGCGGCATCTATCCGAGGTCGACAAAACCGTCAGCTTCTCTGCTACAGCGAACAGCCGCCATAAGCCGGAGGGGGTCGGGGGCAGAGCCGGACAGGGATCACCGGACCCGGACGAGCACGTTGGCACTTTCCTCCTTTCGTCATGCTGATCGCGCTGCATAAGCACGTGGTCACGTGGTTGCGAGGTGAAGGAGTTGAGAGGTGCCGAAAACCTCAATCTTTGTCATTTTTTTTAAATAAAAACTAGGACATGCAGGCACAAGCGGTTTTTTGTTCTTTACTTCAAAAAGGTCGAGAGACTAAACTCCCAAATTATTTAAGCAAGGCACTGAAATTATTGCACAGATCCTTTAAATAAATGAATAAAGGAAGGTGCTCACTCGTGGTGGGAAACAAGGACCTTGAACGCTCGTTTTTACAAACCTGAACAATCACGTCTGATTCATACGAGAAATTGTTCATTTTGTTGTACCCAACTTCTTCGATTTGGCTTTGTAACCTCGTGTGTTTACGAGGGTTCTGTCAGTTTACGGGGCCAGGGGATAAAGAGGGTCAAAACGATAAATGAAAGATTGCACGTATGTAGGGGGATGCATACAGATAACATCACTGTACGCTTTTTTTTTGGAAGAAATTGTGATAAACAAACTATGTAATTAAGTAGAAAAAATTGATAAACTAAGTGATGGATGACATTAGGAATGCCTACCCTCTAACGTGACGGTAAAAAAAAAGACGTTCTTCTTTTCAAGAGGAAGGATCCCTTGCTATGTTGTAAAGCTAGATGCATATCGTTAACTCGTACACTGTTCAGCCACCGAGAGCGGCTTATTTATTCCCCCATCCTCCCTCGACTCCAGAAAACTAACCTTTTAGAGCGCAGCTCTTAGGCGCCCGTTTCCGGCTTGAGCGGCGTCGGCGTGACCGCGCGGTGCATGATGGGTAAATTTCCCCGCTAAATTTAGCGAAAAATTTTCCCCGCTAAATTTAGCGGAAAAATTTTCCCTCTAAATCTAGCGGAAAAGTTTTCCCGCTAAACCTAGCAGAAAAGTTTCCCCGCTAAATCTAGCGGAAAATTTTTCCCGCTAAATTTAGCGGAAAAATTTTTCCGCTAAATCTAGTGGAAAATTTTCCCCGCTAAATCTAGCAGAAAATTTTCCCCGCTAAATTTAGCGGAAAATTTTCCCCGCTAAATTTAGCGGAAAATTTTCCCCGCTAAATCTAGCGGAAAATTTTCCCCGCTAAATTTAGCGGAAAATTTTCTCCGCTGAATTTAGCGGAAAATTTTCCCCGCTACATTTATCGAAAAAATTTTCCCCGCTCAATCTAGCGGAAACTTTTCCCCGCTAAATTTAGCGGAAAATTTTCTCCGGCCCCCCCCCCTCGAGGTCACGTGACCCCCAGGCCACGTGACCCCCCTCCCGAGGTCACGTGACCCCCCCCCCCCTCCCCCGTGCCTTCCCCTCCTCCTCAAGAGCTGCGCTCTAATTCGGCGTTACAGGGAGTTGTAAACGGCTTTCATTTTTTGTCCTAACACTCACAACCAGCATACCTTTTGTAAGGGTATCATCACGGAACTAAGTTACCATAGTTCATTCATCACTTAGAGAAAACCTTTAAAGCTCATAATGAGACTCATGCGATAACCCTGCAGTACTCGAAGGAATTTGATTGAGTCTCTTCTTTTTCTTTACTAGCAAAAACCATTGAACCTTAAATTTGTCAGTGAAGTCATCTCATGGCTTCCCATTTGCGTTTCACAACGATAGCCAGTATTGGCCAGGTTTCGGATCACATCCCCGCTAAAGTGAGCGGTACAATTGATCCGCTACATTTATGTGGCAATCACAGTGCCGTGATATTGCGACCTAACGGTGACCCGTGGGGTACTATCACATGGCGTCAGTTTCCCGCTAAATGTCACGTGAAGTCATCACGCAACGTGGCGTTACAATGCCAGGTGTTGTCCAGGTGTCACGTGACGTCATGGTGTAACAGAAGCAGTCCACTAAATGTAGCAGGAAATAAGTTCGATACATTTTAACACTGCAGTTCTAATGTAAGGAACATTGTGCAGTGTCTCGACTGTCGCAGCAGTTCATTGGTAGGGCCCGGCTATGAATATTTTCTTAATTTTCCCAGGTTGTGCGTTCGACAGTTGGCTGCAGTTTTGTATGCGGGTTGTGCCAAGTTACGTCCGGGACTCTTGAGTGTTCAGATATCGTCCCTCCTTTCTTTCTCATTCTCGTTAACAATCCGGCACACTTCATTGCTTATATGGTATAACATTTTCGCGTATGAGATTCCCAACTCCGCCCTCCCCTCCACCCTCTGTATTGCTACATGCTTTCAGAGTAGATATATTGAATTACATTATAATATATCAAATTTATGTGTGACTTTTCTTATATGACTGTGTTATGCAATCGCAATACTTCTTATACTGCCCACATACTGTTCCAGGATAATTTGACCACCAAAATGATCGGTGCTCCGACTGTCTAAACTGCTTAAAGTAGGGTGTTTTCATGTCAAAACGTGCAATGATAATCCCAGTCATATTTTTTATAATTATGTAAAACCTTTATATTAAAACAATTCTCGTGGGAGTCGCATTCAGTTATATGCGAACGCCGTAGCTAATGTTCTCCCGCAGATATAAAATTAAGAACCTCTGGGCGTTTAGATTGCCAAGGTTTTGCTGTGGTACTTAGGACGACCATCAATTTCACACCAAAACACGCACGTAGTAATAGTGTTTATACGTATTTTACGAAATATTTAGGATACGTGCACAAAATAATAAATATTACAATAAAATTTATATTACAAAAAATATTTACGAAACACGTAAAATAAACATTTTAGAGACATATACACAATTAAACTCAAACCAATCAACTACTTCATTAAAACGATTCAAAATCTATCAAAATTATCATGAATAAATATTTTTTATGACTGCATAAGAAAACGATGCTCAGCTTTTATGGTAGTTATGTTATTATTACAGAAACTCAGTTCATTTCTAAAAATGTGTCAAAATTGCACGTCAAAGAGTAAAAAAATCACTTTTCTTTACCGTTTAAAGAGACTTGATTTAACTTGTGATGGGGAAACACTGAGTAACATATCACCTCCATTAGGAAAAAAAATTACATTAAACCTTCTCACAAATTGAGCTAGCTTCTCTTCGTTCACTAAAATATAAGAAATAATACAAAAACACGTAGGAAGATTGACAGACGGCATAGTCCTTTCAACTTGCAACGAACATTTACTGAAGTTTGCTTCAATACGTGCAACTCCCTTCCAACTTATCAAACTGCAAGAGACATAAAAAAAACACCCGGAAAAACAAGGAAATCGACAAAATAAAAGAACAACAAACTAAAAGATGAAGCAGAAATAAAAATGAAAAACTTTACAAATCTCTGAAGTGGGAAATTAAAGCGCAGCCCTTAAGGAGGAGGAGGGGAGGGTATTCCCTCCTCCTCCTCCTCCGTACCCTCCCCTCCTCCCATACTTTTCTACTCTTCCTCCACTCCTTCTCTCTTACTTTCCTACTCCTCCTCTCCCCTCCTCTTCCTCCTATCCCATCCTCCCCTCCTCCTCCTTCCTACTCTCCTTTTCCTGCTCCTCCTATCCCCCCGTCCTCCACCTCCTTCCTCCTCCTCTGTACTCTCCCCTCCTCCTCCTGCTTACCCTCCCATCCTTCTCGTCTCCCCTCCTCCCTCCTCTTCCTCCGTACCCTCCCCTCCTCCTACTGCGTACCCTCCCATTCTCCTTCACCGTACCCTCTCCTCTTTCTTCTCCCTACCCTCCCCTCCTCCCACACTTTCCCCGCTAAATTTAGCTTGAAAATTGACGCCACGTGACCTCAACATCGATTCGGTTTCCCCGGTAAACTCAGCGGGGAAAATTACATCTCAAGGCTTCGTGTCACGTCAACCATGAACAAATTCAGTTTCTCCGCTCGATTTAGCGAGAAATTGACGTCACGTCACCTGAAGACCAATTCAATTTCCCACTAAAATTAGCGGGGAAATTGAATTGGTGTTGATGTCATGTGACTTAAGTTTTACCGCTAAATTTAGCGGGGAAACTGAATGCGCAGTGTTGCATTATCTGACGTCACAGACCTACCCACCACTTCAATTTATTCGCTTAATTTAGCTGGGCATTGAATTGGTCTATTGGTCTGTAAGGTCCTATAATGCAACACGCGCAGTTACGCCGACGGCGACGCCGCTATTCGCCTTGAGATCGAATTAAAGGTGGCGTTACTGTCGCGCTATCATCATGCTCAATGTGAGGATAGGACGATGGCTGTCCCATAGACTGTCAGTGGTCGCGGCCAGTACCTGCAGAATATCGAGTCTTTTGCCTCGTATAGTATCATTGTGAAAGCATTTTCAACAAAGAACGGTCCCATACTGTTCAGGGACTCAGTGCAATACACATTGCGCCGAGGTGGAGGTCAGGTTTCGCCTATATGCAGCGGCCGGCGCGCTGAGAAAAGACTGGCTCTCGAGGTTGAGATCTGATTCACTCGATGGTTTGCTCCAAACATTTCACCACCGAAGACTTAAAACGATGCATGACAACCAAGGTAAATGGAGAAATAAAACTGTTTAGATAAGTGTCACGAGTGGCCCGAAGTATGGTACGCGTAAAGCGTGCGCCTTGATACTCGCTCGTTGCTGGGCCGTGTGATCGTCCTTTGTGTGGGTTCTGCCGCTGCGGTGTCCTTGGAGAGGATGCGAATATCACAAACTTATTACTGAGCGAGAATCCGACTTCTGAAACATTGTAACATTGTCACTTTTACGATCCCCCTACGAAATGCCACACTAAAGGAGCCATCAACTACAGCAAAAGTGACTCGCTCAGTGCCTGCCTGTGCGTCGGACGTACCTGATCAATATTCTTGAAGTTCGCTCGGAAGTACGCGGTAAATAGGGCTGATAGCAACTGGCTAATCTACCGAAGGAGCAATTGGTGCCACTGAATAATACCGTGGCTCGAAAAGTGCAATACGAGAAATGTGTCACAGGTTGGAGGTATTCAGATCTCAATTACCTATTTGGCCATAGAACAGTGACTCTTCTAAAAGAGAATATTTTTCACTAACAAAACTACATTGCTAGTAAAAGCCTAATTTACGGGTGGCACACGGAAAAAAACGACGCTCAATGGGTTAACGTGAGCTTGAAAAGCGTGTAGGTACATTTGAAACAATATGCTTTCTTCTACAGCTCCCACTAATGACCGTTTATGACTACCTACTATACAAAAATACACACACAAATCATATATCTTTAACCCTTCTAAACAAACTCGCAAAATATTTTCAAGGTTTCTTAAGGCGCAACATTGCTCCAACTTCGATTTCTCTCATCGGCATTTGTTTTCTGGGTTTCAATAAAGCAACGCACAATAAAATCCACACTATAGCTTATGCACAAGAACCCTGATTAGCCATTTGAAATGTTGCGTTCCCATTCTTCAAGAACTTCGCGAATACCTTTCTTTAACCTAGCCCTAGTTATCTGCAGGACCAATTGGTCTTGCACAGACAATTGGACGCTAAAAGTAGACTGCATGTTTGACCACTTTGGCAAACGCGATGAAATGCGATAGCTTTACATAAACATCGCTAGTGTTTCTGTAAACAGTAAAGTGAAAATAATTAGGAAAGCAAATGATACAGTGATGAAATGTTAGTAATATTCCGTGCACACACCGAGGACGACATCACTGATAGCGTCTAAGATGACGCCGAGGATGGCGGCCTACAGGACGACGTCAAGAACGACACATATGACGAGCTCTAGGATCACTTCATGGACGACGTCCAGGACGACGTCCTAGAAGACCACATCAAGGACGACCTCTAAGACGACCTCTAAGACGACCTCTTGGACGACAACGAGGACGACGTCAAGAAGATCATGTCATGTCTGGCCACGTCACGTCAGCAACCGGCGTTACGCGACCGGCGCTTGCGAGCTTACGCGACCGGAGCTTACGCGACCGGAGATAACAAGACCAGAGCTTACACGACCGGAGTATACGCTTCAGCCACCATCGCTTCAGCCACGGGCGTTAGGTGATCTTGGTAACCCTACCTTCGCTTCAGACACCATCGCTTCATTCGCAGGCTTTACGCGACCTCGATAACGGGACCTTTAGCATGGTTGGGCCTATAAAGCTACCGTTTAATTAACGATAAATGCATTGGCTTATTGATACAACCAATAATTGCTTGGTTCTTTTTGTTCCTTTTGGGACAGTTTTCTGCATCCTAATTGTCAAGGTCATCAAAATAAGGTACTATTCCTGTCTGTTTTAATTTTGTTACGATAAATTATTTTCAGGTTCGCAATTAAGTCTCCGCTTATGAATGGATCATTAGGCAACATATTTGACTGGACCCATTTACTGTTGTTTCTTGCGCAACGAATACACGAAGAGAAAACTATTGTTATAGTATAGGTAAAAAAGACAACAAAATTAGCGCCTACACGTAATGGTCTGGATTACTGTCGTTCCCTTCAGATGTTTACGAGTACCCAGAAAATGAGCCCCGCCTTCATCTCTTCGTCAGCACGGTGCTAACGCAAGAGATGACAGAACTAATCAACTCTAACTGAATTCTTACTCCGACGCGACATCAGAAGTGCTGCCTGGGTACTTCGTGACACCTGCTAGGGTGTTTCAATTATTACGAGGACTGTTTGTCTTTTATCCTTCGGTGAACTCGGTAAAAATACAAAGATGCATGTCCTAGCTACTTCTACATATAACCATGACGCATATTGAGACAGTTATTCTAACGTGGCGCATGCTTTTGGATGCCCTCCCCAAATACTTTTGCTGAATGGTTTCTCAGACATTGCGAATGAATTAGCGAAAGCGCCACTTGTCACAAGCGTGTAATGTGCACGGAGAAAACTTCATGACGCTTCGAGAAGGAAGGACAGACGTCCTTTATGTTGGGGTTCAGGGAAAAGCGTCGGAGTCGACTGCAGGTCTTGCGGAATTTGTTGTGGAAAATATGAGAACTCTAGCGGAAACATCATTGGGTGAGAGCATTTAAAATGCACCACGTCATAATAACAGCCTCAATTTGTGCATTTGATATGTGGAGACGTAGCAGGAGCATATTTACATATATTCTGTGTATATTAAGATATGTTTCATCTCTAGGTTTTTATTCAGTTCTTGGAAGTTAAAATAAAAATGGTCGGCATATGTTTGTGACGCTATTCATTTTGTAACTAGACCAACGCAATCATAAATGTTCATTAGATGAGAACGTTCATTTATGATGCGTAGGCGGTGGACGACAGGTATGTCTGAAAGCGTGAAAAGTACAACCCAAACCTGGGATAGGTTGTTATGATAAACGTTACAGAATAGACCGAAGCATGTCATCCACTTTCGCGGAAGAGAGATTTCCAGGAGACAAGAAACCAGCATCCAACAAGATCTCCGGTGTGGCCAAGAACCGTGAGTGATTGCACCAACCTACACATAATGTGCGTAGCTATTAGAATATTTTCAAAATTCTCGATTGGAGTCAGGTGTTTTGCGGGCAGTGTTCACAATACAAGCTGCTTCTCCCCACTTGGCCACTCACGCATGCGCATGATGAACCAATTTGCGCGGGAGGTGTCTGCCTTTAGATTCCAAACGCTCTCCATAGTTTGAATTGCTCCCTTTCTTCAATGTAGGGTCTATGGCTGTACTGATTCAGGGTGTTACCCAGATCAAATTTAGATGAAAAAGTAAAAGTAAACAGTTTATTTTAATCCTGACGAACAGGGTAAAAAAGAGCGAAAAAACAAGTTTTATATTATACGAAATCTTAATACATACTATAGTTACTCCTTCACGTATTCACAAGTTAGATTTAAGCAACCGTCATGGCGTGGCTTAAGTCTTTTCATGGGCTCCTTAAAGTAGGTTGCCGCAAAGTTTCTCAGCAATTCCATCACACGTTCAACAAGACCTTAAGTACATATTCAAGTTTTTCCCTCTCCCCCGTCCTTATAGAGGTCTGTTCGGCCTCCCTGAATCTTTATGTAGTTTCCTCGATAACCACTGCATGCAAGTGGGAATGACGGCCTTGTTTACGTGTGAGGAAATCACTGATGTCCCAGGCGGCTACATTCTTTGAGGAGGTCATGGAAAAGTTTTTGCCTATGTCATGATGAGGGCGAAAATCTGTGCGGTGGTGGAGTGGCTACACTCTGTATCTAGATGTGCATTATATTAAAACATTTTTACATCTCTCTTTCTTTGGTAATTCCGTTCATCGGAGTCTGGAACGAAAAACAACCCCAAGGTTGAAAAAATTGGAAAGGAGGCTGGCAGGTAATTCCGCCCTAATAACTTCATACCACTTAAGCTCAGCGCATTGCGGCATCGCTCGAACTTAAAATCCCGTCTTAGGCTCGTTCCGACAATAAATAAATGGCAGGTGCTCCCAAGGGCGTTTGGGCTTAAGGATCGAACGTCGTTTGATAAAAAAAATACGCTCACGAGAACTCGCCCGTACGTTACAGTGAAACGATGTAATCGATCACACTAAAAATGCCTCGAAGCTAGAAACAATTTTATTAAATTTTAACTTTCGAAAACTCAGGCATATACTCAAATCATTAAACTAAGATGCCTTAAAAAATAAAGTAGCAAGCGAGTTCGTGAACTTCCAATATCGCGTGGAACGCTGCGTGTCCTCAGGTGGCGTATTAAAACACCTGGCTGAACTCTTCTTAATCTTACCTCGTTCATTCTGAAATTTTCGCCCTTTATTTAAAGTAATCCATCTCCTTAAGAACCCTGCATATAGCCTCTTGCAGATTCCGGAACACTATGACTGGCTTTTTACATAGGATTTCGCTTCTTGCTATATGATACTTTTTTGGCATTCTTATCAGTAGGGTTCCGTGTTTTCGGAGTTTATTTTACGTCAAATTCGGAGGGTGTTTTGCGGAGTTCGTTTATTGCCGAAAATTCGGCGTTTATTGAAGTTTATTTTTGTTTGATGCTCAATTCCCCGAAATTCGGAGTTTAATATCGAAGGGTTTCTTATTAAAAATAAATAAACAATATCCGGTTGTAAACGTATGTTAGACAAAAAAAAAAACGCGATTGTATCGAAATTACAGAGAAGATGCTAGCGAGCTGGTGAACTTTCAACATTGTAAAACCTGAGGAGAGGGTGGGTGAGAGAGTGTTGGACAATGTGACGTCATGCGCCGAGGGATGACGTAGTTTGTTGTCCTTATAAGCGAGGCTGGGGGAATAAATGTTCAGCTGTTTGAGAAGTGTGTCTGTGTTGTCCCCTTTTTTCTTCTCTTTTTGTCCAACGTCTCGGGTTTTACAATGTTGCGATTGTATCAATTAATATTTTCTTCATAAGGATTTGGTGGTGGTCCCATTACTACTGGCAATACTTATTTGTCGTACGAAAATGTTTTACACAAATGTTGCTTCGATAAATGTCGATAGCTTCAAATCAATAAATTTCTTGAGGTTGTCGCTGGGAAGCTTGCATTTATTCCATACTATTCCATCAACTTGCTGCGCAGCCACGCGAGGTATAGTGATAAATGATGTAATAGAGAAGTTGCAACTGTCCCTCTTCCCCACTTTATGCAATCCCTATGGTCCATGGCTTTCACTGTTACAAGAACACAATTTCTCTTTCCTCCGAAGCACAAATAGTATGACCCATACTGGAAACATAACTGTGAATTTTGTCGCGACCCGAATGTACAACGACTTGTTGACCTGATCGAAATTTGAAATATAAGAAATATAAGTGGGGTGGCATTTTCCCAGGACCATTGCCTCTACGCGCTGAACACAATTCATTCTAAAATAGTTTTGTGTGTGTGTGTGTGGGGGGGGGGGGGGGGGGGGGGAGAGGGAGATTGGCACATCAAAATTCGGAATTAATAGGATAAATTCAAATTGACCAAAATTTTACCGGCGGGTGTTTTTGTTGAGTTTTATGGATTTATCCGAAAACACTGAATTTTAATTATCAGCTAACGCTGAAATCGCATTAACTCCGGATCGTTGATAATATGCTTTAAGCTAGCCACAAACCCTGCTTGTTAAGCTGTCAAAGCTGTAGCTCGTGTAATTTAGTTCATGGCGTTTTGCCGAAACGTCTATAACGACCTTGTTGCTTTCTGTCCTAAACAATTAAAACGTTATAAATAAAAATAGGAAATTTAGCATATCATGCCAGAAATAAGAGTAACCTGTGTTTTTTTTTTTTGTCGTTTCCTTGACGCCACGTTTTATAAACACCGCCTTCCTGTGCTCCTTTTGCTATTTATCATGTGCTACAATGTTACCTTAGTACTAATTCTGACATTACCAATTATACGTTTTCGTCTGGATAAGAATGCTTTGGTTTGTCAATTCATTAGCCACCGATACGTGAGCGAATTGAATGCGTGAGGTTCATAGTGCAACGTCTAAAGCGCCCTTTGTTAACCACAAATTTACAACTCCTGTAGTGGAAGCAAAAGCGTGCCTAAATATATATGCTTGGCGCTGTGCCTCTCTAGCTGAAACATAAATCGTGAAACATCAGTGCCTGCAGATGGTAAGCCCAAACATTCACTGTATGTGTATTAATGTGGTGCATATTACCGCGTAAAATTTCAAGGCGTAGTTAGTTTCTTGTATAAAGTGAGACCAAGCAACCTACCAAAGTTCATGGTGATTGTTTCGCAGGCGACCGAGATATCGATCAATGCTACTTGGGTCGGCAATCTTCTGACAGGCTCAGAATCAAACGAAGGACACTATTGTCAGCTAGCTGATATATAACCAAGATATTAATAAAATAACAACTTTCACCTTCCTCATAAGTAGATAATATGATTAATTTGGTAGCCATCTTGCATGCAGTGCCTTCTGACATTCACAGCCCTTAGCACAAGAGCTCTTGCATACCAAGGGTTACGCTGAACAATTATCTCGCTCCCATGGCTGCGCCAGCTCTGCACACATAAACAAACTGATATAGCTTCGATGTGTTATTTTAAGACTTGCTTTTCCTACAATTCTTACCCACCTGCCGCCGCTGCCCACCTGAAATTTATCACGTGCAGCGCGCTGCGTATTTCAGTAGGACTAGTGTATTAACCTTCGTACAGACCTGACGTAATTATAGAAAAAGGTAGCCAATAGAGAACAAACAAGACCGTTGCAACACGTCCCACGTTGACCTTTTCCTTGGGAAGTGGCTATCTAAATTTGGAAGCACGACGTTCTCAAGGTATTCAATTGGCCTCTCGAGCTACTTTTATTTCATTGTTTCCTGTTCGCGACTGGCTTACTCACTGCACCCAGAACTGCGCCCACCAAAAAAAAGGAACCAGGAAACCCAGATTTCCATGCGGAGAGTGCTCTTTTTCCGTTGTTTCCTCGGAAAGAGACTCCGGGGCACTCGAACCTGAACTCTCCAGACTCAAAGACAGTGTGCCTTAGCGCCCGCTATATGGAAATAACATCAGCTATATATTTTCTGCGGATTTCTTTTTTATGTTTGTATGAGTCTGACAGGATGCCGCAAGCAAATGCTAGTATTTCGTGGAACTTTTGATTTTGATATTTATCTACTTGGACTCGTTGTTTGACGTGGAGCCCTGAATTTTATGTTTTACTTCGCTTGGTTGTCAGTGCATTATTAGGCGCATTGTTTAACATGACATTTAGGTAAAAGCCCACAAGATAACTCACACACATAGAACACACGCACACCTACAAAAAGGAACCTCACACGTCGCACTGACTTTCAACTCCGGAGTGTATTTTTATCTTCCTTTACACCGATGAAAAAGAAAATTAAAATAAAAAAGTGTTATCACACTTTCTTATTTTCTCTTTGATGCTAAGGCAACTCTTACTCTGAGTGGTATTTTATCTTCTTCTGAATGATTTCAATGTCTAACGAACTTGTTACCTTCGAGTAGAGTCTAGGTATAATAACTCCTTCTGATATAGAAGGATTACTAACACTTGTGTCAGTCGGTTTTATGATGCTTGCTGCCATGATAATTTCTCTAATGAGTGGGTGATGATCATTTCTGATTATAGAGCAGTTTTTGATATTGGCTAAGCATCCGCAGGCACGGCAGTGAATGCCTAGAAGTCCTGAATTAGCTACTCTTATGTTGTTGTTATGTCCTCTTAATTGGACATTAGCACATTTTCTTGTTTTACCTATGTACAGTTTGCCACGCGAAAGGGAAAAGGAATACACCACTCCTTCTGAGGAAGAAATGCAAGGGGTTTTATGTTTTTCGCGCAGCCTGCATTGGTTTTTATTATAGCGCTAACTTTCTTTCATAAACATGAGATATGGTAGGGGGCCAAACAGTCAACATCAACATTTGCTCGGTTACCAATAATCTTGAGGGTGTGCAATATGTTATAAATGTTGGGCATAACTTCCGGCAATTGGTTTCTGTTTCTCTCTTGTGACTTGCGAGGTGTCGATCAACCTTTTTTATTTGCTTAAGGAGGCTTGCAGCGACTGAGGTTGAAAGCTGTGATGGTATCCCGCTCTTTGTATTCTGAATATTGGTGCTGCGAAGTTTACGTCGACTAAATGCGAGCACGACTTGAAAATAAAACTTTTGAAGCACAGATTCACTATACTTCTTTAACCTACTTAAAATGAACCGAGCCATAATTAGGGACCGGTTTTTTTCTCTAGGTTTACTAGGCCAACATACATGACAGGGCCAAAGACACAGTATAAGGATCAGAAATCTTAAAGATCCGGGCTCATGAAGTTTGTCTTTCGTCTCTAACGGGCCTAAACATCTTTTAAAAGTAGAGAGCACGTTGTGCACAATGTTCGGGAGGTCTTGTTCGTTCATGCCTAGGAGTACTAAAATGCCCTCTACGTAGCCAAACACTTTTGCCACTTTTGTGGGGTCTAGGAACTTTTGAAGTAATCTGTTGTGATATGCGAGAAACAGATAACTGAGAATCGGCGCTATGCAAGATCCGCTGCAGACTCCGTCTTTGGAAGGTATCTGTTACCGTTCCAAGTTGCGAAGGTGGAATTAGGATAAACCATGAGCAATTACGAAAAACTGCTTTGAGAAAGGCCTAAAGCATTTTAAAAAGCTAAGGCCCCAAAGGAGTTTTTACTTTCAGTGGTGCACTTTCCCTTGGTAGGTTACGGGAAAATGGTGTGTAAGACCCTCCAATCCGAGTGGCATTGCCAAACATGACATGAACTTGATTCCCTTCACTTTTATCTAATTGACAGCGTGAGTCTTTCCGCGGGAAAAAGGAAAATGCGTGAATTTTCTTACACTACAGAAAGGACTAGAGAATTTGTGTGGGGACTCACCCTAAACCACCTCCACTTCATCACGCCAAAGAAGACCGCCGTATTCAACTACCCAGTTTACGTCATTTTATACGTGCAGCTACCTCAACCCTTGCACCATGTCCTCAGCGCAGGACCAAATTTTGCCGTGAAACCCGAGAAATCGGCACCAAAGCTTGTGTCACAAGTAAGGCAAATTTCGAGGCGTGATTCCTTATGAGAAAGTGATAAATGAATTTCCGAGGGAGTTGACAATTTATTACGACACGAACTATCTACACGCATTCTGCCAATCAAAATGGGCGAAACTTACTTGAAAGAAATAGTCTTGTGATAAAGAGCCGGGTTTTTGTAATAATATTCAAAGATCAGTTCGAAGAAAAAGCCTTATTAGCTATTGACTCCGCTTTTCCACCACCGCAATTACATCTCTTCAGCTAATAACATAAGAGAAGCAAAGCGTGAAGCGAACATGCAGATAGGTTTAAAGATTCTTTGCTTCATATCGAAAAAAGCAAGAATCTTAGCCTTTACACATTTTTGAGTGACAGGACATTCCAAGTTGACTGCTCCTTAAAATTTATCAATTACCTAAAACAATGTGCCTGGCAAAATATGTAGCATTCTTTTTACAAGAAATACTTATTTGCATAAGAGTTGATCATTCCTGTATGAGAAATATTTCAATTAAAGTCATCCGTTTTCTTCAGGAGCATAGCGTCAACCTGCACCAGGCCGCATCTATTGACATCATAGACCTATACTTTGTCTTGCCTGAGAGGCGCCTTTTAGAGAGCATCGAAGGCAGCACTAATTCGTTTTGTTTCTTATCCTTCCAAAATGGCTCAGGCCATTCACAAAGCACTTTTCTGAAATTGCATACAGTTTATCTAAACTCCACTTTCGCAAAGCAGAACGGTAACACATGCCTTCAAAAAACAAGAAAGTCTGCATCACATCTTGTATTACTGCATCACACCTTGGATTAATTCAAAATTGCGTAGACCCCTCAAAAGTTCAAAAGTGCCTCGCTACGTGAATGACGTTTTAGTACTCTGAGACATCAATGAACGAGACTTCACGAATATGGTGCCTAGCGTGCTCTCTAAATTTAGAACCTGTTTAGAGTCTTTGGAGGTAACACATAAGCTTCTTGAGCAGGAACCTTTAAGATTTCTAGACGTTAGACAGTTTTGTTTGCCCTGTCATGTATGTTGGTCATATAAACCCAGTGGGAGAAAACCGCTCCTTAATTATGGTTTGGTTTATTCTAAGATGGTAAGAATGGGGGCATACTGAATAAGTGTTTCAAAATCTCGCTTTTCAAGTCCCGTCAACATTCAGTCTAAGTCAGCTTTCAAGCACAAATATCCAGGATACGGAGGGCGGGATACCCATCTTATTTGTCAACTTCAGCCACTGAAGCCTTCTTAAGCAAATAAAAATTGTGAAACGATACCTCGCAAGTCACGTTGCAGAAAGAAAACCCAAGGGCCGGCAGTTACACCTAACATTCAAATCACATAATCTCAAGAATAGTTTTAAACGCGCATATATCGGTGCAGTTGTTTGAGCCCCCGAGCTCTGGGGTTTATGTGAAAAGTTAACGCTGCAACAAAAGTGAATACAGGCTGCACAAAAAAAAACATAATATCCCTTACATACCTCGCTCAGAAGGAGTGGTTTATTTCTTCCGCCTTTCATGTGGCAAACTTTACATAGGTCAAACAGAAAGATGTGTTAACGACCGATTAAGAGAACACAACAACATCCGAATCGCAAATTTAGGACATCTGGGCGTCCACTTCCGCGACTAGGGATGGCTTTACAACTTAACAAAATACTCCGTAATCAGCGAAAGTCATCACTCATTAAAGAAACAGAAATAACAATTATCATAAAGCTGAGTGACACATGCGTCAGTGATCCTTTTATATCACTTTCCGAGAAGGGGTTCTTATTCCCAGACTCTACTCGAAAGTAACAAGTGCGTTACACATTAAAATCCTTTAGAAGAGGACGGGATAAAACGCAGAATAAAACTCGTCTGACTTAGCCGTATAGAAAAAACAACAATGTGATAACAATTTTTTGCCATTTTAGAGACAGAAGAAAAACATATAAACGAGAGCTGAGAGTCAGTGCGACGGGTGAGGCTCCATTTTGCCGCTGTGCGTGTGTTTTGAGTGTGTGAGTTATCTTGTAAGCGGTTTTATATATGTCATGAAAAGCCAACCAACGAACAAATCAGGAGGAAATTGTTTCCCATGCGGTAAGAGCTTATTCACGGCCTCCACAGCAGCACCAACAAAAAGGAAGAAATAAAGAAAGAGGAAAAACAGATTTGCTCGTGGAGAGTGCTCTTCTGGTTGTTTTGCCTAAAAGAACCCCCTGAACAATCGCAACTGCACTCACCAGACTCTACTATCGCGCGACCCTCCGCGTCCATTGCAGTTCCAATCAGAACAGCTCGGTATTTCTTAAAGCACAATTTACTCAACGTTAACCATTTCGCTTTTATCTAAAACTTTCGATTTGTATATAGAATAATGTAACTAGAGACATAAGAGCCTTTTTTGAGACATACCTTCGGAGTAATAGTGAATATAATTTGAGATATGAATACTAGACGCCAAGCGAGTGTCCTAAAATGCTTCTTTGGAGCACATGAGCGCAAAGAGGGGCCCGCCAATCAAAAGACAACATAGATAACACGTAGAGAACGCGCAATGACGACGAGCCAAAGCTCACACCTTCATTGGTTAAGGTTGGCAAGACACAATCGCACGTCGGCGCATTAAGGTTGCAAACAAACGCTCAACGTGTTCCAGAAGGAGAAGAACTTGCGCGACGTATAAAATGCAACGGTTAAGGACAACTTATGTGAATCAGAAATTAGCATATTTAATTCCGCATTTCTGAAACAATCATTCAGATGTTCTGAAAATAATAGAAAAAAAGTGTACCTCAATATAGCTTCGGAAACCGTGTAAAGTGATATTTCTGATGCGTCATACATAATGAATATAGTTTATCAATTTATTTGCACATAGCATTGAGTTGAAGGGGTGATGCAACGAATTTCATATTTTGCGCAAACGCCGTCTAGGACGAATTCCTGACGTCAATGACCCATGACACATGTGTTCGTTTATCACCACACGCAATTGAAGCCGCAGAAAAAAATAAGGAAAAACGAGCTGCCCCCCTCAACTCGCAGCCAGGACAAGCTGTCATGTGATCTGGAGCCGATTTTATGCCGCAATGTTGATGAAAGCCACGCGCTGGGGTTCGCAAGGCACAGGAAACGCGCTGAGTTCCAGACATTGTTATGGTTCGGCTATTGTCGTTATTGCGGCGATTGGACACGGACTATTACCACGAGTCCAAATCAAGTGCTTACGCAATTCTCGGGTCCAAGCAATGAGCCGATTTCAAATATTATCACTGGGAGGTTCTGCGACCTTCCCGCTACATCATCAAATTTTGCGAAGAGAACATTGAAAGAAAACGCTCTCTTTTCTGCTTGAAATTACACGGCAAGAATGTTTTTTCTTGGTCAGTGGCGTTGCGTGCGAGTGTACATGTGACCCACTGGTGCCAGTAAGCTCGTGTAAAGTGAAAATCATTCCAAGCGAATATCGTTACATCGCCTCTTTAAGCATTGACAATGTATTTTCTAGTGATTTCCTTCTTGGCGCCACTCTATATATATGACGTGCATTTTTTGTTTCAATTGTGAACACAATATTAATGATGATAATAATAATAATAATATTAGTAATAATAATAATAAAGTTTGTTGCTTCTCTTTGAGACTAGTCGAAATTAATGCAGGTTCGTCAAAGCCATCGAGGGCTTGTGGGACAGAACCTAAGTTGAAGTGACATCGAGTGAAGTACTATTATGAACAGAAAAGTTAAGCATCGCAGTAGCATCAAGAAAAGTACTAGAAAAAAAATCTGGAGCATCGCATCGGTATCAAGTGAAGAAAAGAACATAAAAAGCTTGAGCGTCGCAGTAACAGTAAGTGTACAAATGAAAAAAAAAGTCAGCTTTGTCACAGTCTTGAGAAACGTTCGTGAAGTTTCAGAGGTTGGTCATGCGACACAGAATGTCAAATGTTTTACATACAGACAGTATGTACTCTGGAGCACCAATGAGTACGATCAATTAGCTCTAGTATATACCTATCTATCAGTCTTCGGTCCTTTCAAATCACAACAACTTCACAAAGTTAGAAAAGGTAAAAAGTAAAAAAAATACAATGTGCACCATAAATAAAAATTAAAAAAAAATGTTGCAAAAGAAAAGCAGGGACGTTTGGTCTTTTAAACACAACAAAAAACCTCAACCAAAAAAAAACACAGGCCTTTTAAGGGGTTTCGTTTAAGGAAGTATAATGACGTAGAGCTTTCCTTAGTTTCTTTTTTGAAGTCAGGTCTTCAAAGTTGGATGGTAACGAGTTAAAAATTTAAGGAACATAGTAACATCGCATGTGTTTGCCATAACGTGTATAACACGTGGGAACAAAAAACCGAGTGTCTAGTCGTAGTTGACGAGATGTTGGACGGGGTGTTTTAAATTCGTCATTCCAGTAGTGCGTGAGCACGATCGTTTCAAACAAGAGAGACTGAAAATTAGGCATGAAGAGGGCTTGAAAAGGATCGGGACAAGATGTCGTGAGTTTGTAAAGTACATGACGCAGGATTCCTTTTAAGATACTGTTGACTTTTTTTTGTGCCATAACCCGGAGCAGTTGCCATAAACTGTTATGCCATAGCGGAGTATGCTATGTGCTAACGAGTTAGCTATACGTTTTCGGATATCAAATGGCAGGAAGGGCTTGATGTTGTATAATAAGCAGGAAACACTCCTTAATTTTGAGCATAGTTATATGAAATGTGAGTTCCACGAAAGGTCTGAGTCAAAAAGAATACCTAAGTATTTTACGGTGTTCGAATAAGGAATGGGAGCACAGTGGCAGGCGACGCATTGTGATGTGTGGAGCAGAAGAGGAATGTCTAAAACGATAGTCTTAAGTGGATTGTGAAAACAAACTAATTTTGTTTTTGAGACGTTTATGTCGATTAGATTTTTGCCAAACCAGTCCATTAATTCGATGGAGCATTTCTGTAGCATTTTCATCGCTATGGGAAAAGAAAGGTGACTCGTTAGCAGAAGAGTGTCATCAGCATATTGAAAGATGGCACAGTTTGAGTTGGAGGTATACATGTCGTTGACGTATATTTTAAAGAGCAGAGGTGATAGAATCAAGCTCTGTGGCACACCTGCTTTTAGGGAAATGTTGTTGCTACATATTCCTTCTATTGAAACCATTTGTGTTCGATCTTGTAGAAAAGTTTTTAACAGGGCCAAGAAAGGCCCTCGGAAACCAACAGCTGAGAGCTTTTCTATTAAAATGGAATGGTTTACAGCGTCGAACGCCTTGGAGACGTCGAGAAAACATGCACATGTAAACAAGTTAGATTCGAAACCTAAATTTATGTTGTCTGAGAAAGCTTCGAGAAGATGTTGAGTACCACGCCCCGGAATAAATCCGTACTGGGTGGGAGATATGATGTTGTATTTGTCCACAAAGGAAGCCTTCGTTATATAAATAAAATTTTCTAATATTTAACCAAACATGGGAGAATAGATATTGGCCTATAGTTTTCTATTCGGTCTCGTTGTCCTCCTTTGAAAAGAGGTTTAACAATGGCGGTTTTGAGTTCGATAGCAATTGAACCAGTTATGATTATTTTGTTGAAGATAGCAAGAAGTGTGTATTTTATATAGTTGAAATTTCTACGAAGATCGCTGAGGCGCATCCCATCGTATCCTGGGGACTTGTTCGGTTTCAGACTAAAAGTTATTGTCTCAAGGTCGGAAAGGGTCATTTGTGGAAGAAATGCCGACGCCATATTTAAGTGAGGGAGATGAGAAGCTGATGAGTCATTTTCTCGGGCTTTGCCTGAAAATGTTGCGAAAACATTGTTGAAGGCACGAGCCGTAGCCAGTGGATCAGGTCCAAAAGAAGCGTTGAATGCATTCCCTTGTAGTCGTTTGGAAGGAATTCCCCGTAATTCATTTATCAATGACCAGGAGCACCAATGAGTATGATCAATTAGCTCTAGTATATACATATCTATCCTGGGGACTTGTTCGGTTTCAGACTAAAAGTTATTGTCTCAAGGTCGGAAAGGGTCATTTGTGGAAGAAATGCCGACGCCATATTTAAGTTAGGGAGATGAGAAGCTGATGAGTCATTTTCTAGGGCTTTGCGTGAAAATTAATAATAATAATAATATTAATAATAATAATAATAATAATAATAATAATAATAATGATAATAATAATAATAATAATAATAATAATATTAATAATAATATTAATTTAAGGGTGGTGTAGGTTACTGCTAAGTTTTTTTGTTTTTTTTTAAATATGTATCACTTGTTTCTTCCACTGCTAGTTGATACGGTTCACTAGAGTGAATCGGCCTCGCGAGGAAGAATTTATCTGCCTTTTGCCTTGTTCTGTAAATAGCTTGTAACGAAATAAAAAAATGACCATTATTTTATATTTTTTCATGTCTATTAGGCTGAGAAAATGCCACATGCAATTGCTGCAAGTTCACGGAAGCCTCGAGTCGTTATTTTGTTTATTTAGATAATTTGTTTTAACTTCATTCTAAAACAAAGGTCTTTGAGCTCACTTTTCTGCAGAACGTGGGGACATACCATTACGGCCTACAATAGAATAATCATAGTAAACAACGGAGCTGATGCAATGATTTGCGATGTGCGCGGGAATGTTGAGCAAGTGGAACGTCATATGCTCATTACCTCCGCGCTCATTTAACTTTTGTTGGTCTATTATTATATCCAGCTTGGCCATTAGCATGGATCATCCTAATTGTCGCCATGGTTAGCTGCCTCCCTGTTTGGCCTGGAAGTCGACTCACAGTCTTGGTTTAGATTCTGAAGTCATTGCGTTTATTTTTTTTTTCTATCAGCCTACCTGTAGAACTGTCCATTCTTTTAATTTTTTGATTTTCTGTTTCATTTTTCAATAAACCTATGGGGCAAGTATTTCAATTTTTTCCTTAATGACGAAGCAACGGGGCGTCGCAACTCCAGTCAAATTTCCAACTAAGAAACACTCTAAACACCACACCTTCTCATGGCATCACAATTTGCTTACATTGTGTGCTGCGAGGAAGTTTCAGTAATTCCGAAACCGTAACCTAACTTGTGCACTTAGAGTCAAACTGTAAGCTGATGAGCGACTAACCGAGGGATATTTTATTACATTATATTTAGAACTATCTTTCGATGCTAGCTTGCTACTGGCCTTCATTATTTATAAAAAAATGACTGCCGTTATTTAAAATTTAAAATTCCTGCTTTAGAAATGAAGAAGGTAAGAAATAAATCATTGCTGGTAAACAGAAAAGCCCGCGCGATTTAGGAATTTATATATAAAACATACTGCACAAACATCCGACATGGAGATATAGAGCACCCCAAATTAATTGTACTATTGACGATTCTTTCATGTGTTAGAATTGGCATTTCTGGTATTTATACTAGGTTTCATGACCATTAAGCTTCAATTTGAAGTTAGCGCTCTGGAGTGACGTTTCTACCCACGTACAAACAAAAAGATGAAGTTTGCCCTAGTTGCGACAATTACAATGCAAATTGCAAACATAAAAATTAGGATTCTTTCTCTAAGAAACATTGTTTTTCCTTTTTCGCAAAAAAAATGAACAACCACTAATATATAAAATTTCTATATGTATAGACTGATTTTTACCTATCACCAATCTGTACAAAAAAAAATTAAGGCTTATTTTTGATACCACAGAACTGGAAACAAATTCGTTTGTACACTAATCACGTCATTGATTTTCATAGCGCATAGCAAAAACACGTTCTGGATTACAAAGTTACAGGAGAACTTTATAGGATCATCGAAATACTTAATTTTCTCGTGAATTTGGTATATTTCTTTTTAAACCACGATATTCTAAAGCAATGCTTTAATATAAAACCCTATGTTTGCTTATATGTTATACACCAACTAAAAAAATTGGTGTAAGTTTTATTTTGATCGATGTGCACATACCCAGGCAGCACAAAAATATTGGACAAATATCGGACAAATATTGGTCAAAGTTTTAAGAAATAACGGTCCCATATTGATTTGCAACCCGGCTCCAGATCGGTCCAATAACTTGAACCGATCACGGCAAAAGTTTTGAGACCGATATCGTCAACCGTTTTGCAACCAATATCTTCAACCGTTTTCCGGCCAATATCGTCAACCGTTTTTCGGCCATCTTTCAAAATGTTTTCTGGCCGTTATCGTTGAACCATTTTGGGACTTAAATGTCTATCGTTGAAATATGTAAGAATGCGAATGACTACGACATCAAATGTGAAACTCTTTATTTTCAACGGAAACGGACACTTCATTTTAGGGGGAATCGGAGATGTCAGACCATTTTCGACTTGTACAAGGGGTATGGGAGCCACTGTAAAACATTTTCATTCCATTTTATGGGTAAAAGTTGCGGGTTCCATAGTGCCGGCATGGTTTCCCGTAATCTAGAAACTGAAGTTTGTAAATACAAGGTATATATTTTTGTAAAATGATGGAGCGTCTGTATTTCACTTTACGGACAGTTATCCGTTTTCCCATTTTATTGGTAAAAGTTGCTGGTTTTATACTGCCGGCAAAGCTTCCCGTAATCTAGAAACTGGACCGTCTGTAAAAACAAGGCACATAATTTCGTAAAATGACGGAATGTCTGTAGCCCACTACGGACAGCTATCCGTCAGAATTATGAAAACTGTCGGCACTAAATAACGAAGCACTATGCCTTTCAGCCTTATACAAGACCAAAGTTACGAGTCACCCGTACCACCTGCACCTCCAATACATCAGGCGACTCCCCTGGAAGGGCTATACCTCTGCCAGGGGTGTCACCTGACGTATTGGAGGTGCAGGATTGGTGCGGATGGCTCGTAGCTATGGGCTTCAAGAAGACAGAAAGGTTTAGTGCTCCGTTATTTAGTGCAAACAGCTTCCATGTTCAAGCAAGTCGAAGTCACATGAAGCTTTTGGGGTACGGATTGGTATGGAGAGTTCATAGCTCCGTCATTCAATATATGAACTTGTATAATTTTTCATCCTTTGACAAAACAACAACAGTTCAACAAGAAAAAGAGCACACAACCTCTACTACTCATTTCCAGGATTTTGTTTGTGTGAGATCAGCTGTTCCTTGAGGTGATAGCTGAACAAATGAACCAATTAAAAGTTTTGCCACGATGCCTTCATTGGAAGAAGGCATGCCTTGATTTAAGTTGGGAGATATTTTACATTACAGTTGTCCTTGCGCTCGCCGTCTAGATGCCCCTCCATGCTTGAGCTTATAGTTGTCCATCAATTGAAGACCTCTTCGGTATCTTCATGGTGCACATAAGGGCAGCCTGAAATAAAGAGCAGAAGATTCAAAATCAATACACACTCACAACAAACTGTATATGACATACATGGTTAACATCAGCAAGCAATGTGTTTACCACCTAGCCCAGCTGCTCACCTTTCTACTGCATATGACCATATAAAACAAACCTCCCATAAATTGAACCAAAGTAAAATTTTTTATTGATTTGAATACCCAGCACAACAAGTGCTTGAGAAATAAAACTAGCAAATTAAAATTTGCCTCACCATTCAGTGATATTAAGCACATTCAAGTGAGCCATATCTCCTTTAGAGTATACAGTTGGCTCGCAATAATTCAAACTCGGATATTTAATACCTCTGGTTAAGTCAAACAAATTTCAAAACTTGGGTTGTCCCGCTACGTTTTCAATGTATTCATAAGCCGCTTAATTTGAACGACGTTTTCGTGTAATTCATACTTTTTGTTCTCGCGGCCCCGTTGAGCGCACTTCTTTCCGAGCACCAGTGCACTGTGGAGAAGCAGCACCTGTGGAGCTTGCTTTCACAGGTGTTGCTTTCCCGCAGTGCACTGGGGTTCAGTAAGAAGCGCAGTCAACAGGGCTAAAGCAGAGCAGAGCCGTATTATAGAGCTTGGTATATGAAAGAAGCAAGCAGAGCCAATTCGTGCATCAGACACAGATAGAGGGCTCGACAAGCTCTCTTGGCCCACCAGAAGCTGAAAATAATCCGTTAGCCATGGTAACGAAAAACGGTTTTGATAAGTGCGTAAGAGTTAAACGTAGTAACTCTTCATGGCTGAAAATATGGTGCACGCAATGTTTCGATTATGGTGGTGCAAAAAGATGTAAGAAACGAATGTGCCGCTTGATTTCTGTTTTGCTCAAATGGAGTCTGACCGCTTCGATGGCAGATCCCCGGCGCTCGGCGCCTGGTGTACGGATTACGTCAATCGTTCAGCTGGTCGCGCATGCTTTTTATATTTTCTATATCTTCCACCGTGATCAAAATATCACTGCACCGCAGTCACCGAGAGTTACTCCGACGAGCTTATTAATTTTGTTTCTCACAACCACCACCAGGATATTATGCGCGGCTTCTGGTTGGCCACATACGAATTTGTGAAAACACTCTGGAACACACCCAGCCCACCTTCAGCCAATGGTGCCTCCTCATTTGTGTTCTATACATCCCAATGAATGGTTAAACTATCTCTACATATGTCTCTGAAGCAGAGGACAGATGAGCGGCAAAAACGGGCGCCGCGCGGCAGTTTCCATATCAACTTGCACGGACGCTGTGATGTGGCGGCATGGCTTTATGTCGCAGCGTTCACGTAAGCTGCTATAGAAACTGCAGCACAATGCCCGTTTCCATTACTCATGGGTCCCTGCTTAACAGACCATAATAGACGACTTTTTTGCTGGTTGAACAAACTTAATTTTGTTTTGAGGTGTCATGTGCCGTCTAAACAGTCCCTGATAAACAACGTTTTTGAGGGTTGAATAAAGTGTCATAAATTTTACCCATGTTTCATGAATGGCATACCAGCTTATGATTAATGGGCCTGTGCAGAGGAAATCATGAAATATCTGTTTTGTATGTGTAGCCATGCATATAGAAAATCATAATTTATCTTGCAACACATTTAGATGAATTCTGATAATTCGAGCTTTTGATAATTTATACAAAATTCGTGACTTCCTGGAGTTTCAATTGATGAGTCTACTGTATGTGACATTCAAATTAATGGTTTAGCTTCTTGGGCTTAATGATATCTGAACCTTTTCCTTTGTCAGTGCATTAAATGCAAAATAGTACAGCAATGCATTTGCTCTAGTTTGTGCACTGGCACAGGCTTGTGCAACTAAGTCAAACTAGCATTAAAGGGAAGCTGAAGCACTTTTTAAGAAATCTGAGTCAGGAGCAGACTTCCATAGCATTTTGGCTTGTTAATTCAGTAATCACACTAAACTTGGGCAAAAGTCAACGTCAACTGCATTTATCTTGAAAATTATGTGCAGTGATTATAGCAGGGCATGCATTAAGCCTTTCTTCCACCTTTAACCTGTCCAAAGCTTCGTGACATCATCGTTGGCATCCCCAAGTCAGCCTATTGGCGAGCAAGGGTTATCGGACCCTGCTGATCACTTTTGCTAGACTATCTCCGTTCCTCACTAAGGAGAAAAGCTGAGCTAGTTGGTTCTGATACATCTTGGGTGAAACCAGCTGAACAAAGGAAGGGAGACGACAGGAGAAAAGAATGGCGAACCGACCGCTGGACTACCAACTGTTTTTTATTAAATCTTCCTCTTCTTCTATTAATTTATATCCAATCCTCCTTTCTCTTTTTCTTTCCCATTTCTCTTATTTGTGCTCTTATTTTTTCTCTTATTGTTTCTCCTGATCTTTTACCAATTACCCACGAAGTGTGCCGTGTAGAAAGAGTTTTTCTTTGGCTTGCAAGGTAATTGAAGGGATGCTCACGCACTTGTCGTCTTCTTCGTCGATAGCAAGGGCCTCTAAAACCTCCCTTGCAACCCGGTTTTTATGGTGTCCCATTATGTGAAGATGGTCGAGCTCTGCTTTACACAGGCATGTCCGACAATGGGCAGCTAAATGTCCTGGTCCCGCAAGGTTCCTAAGGTTTGCTGCATGTTCACGTGCTCGGTCGTTAATACATCGACCGGTCTGTCCGATGTAGCAGCGGCCACATGTTAGCGGTATGTTATATATAACTTCCTTTTCACAAGGAGCGTATTGTGTTCGGTGCCGGGTGTTACACTTTTCCTTGGTGTTGATTGGTGCTTGATTAATTTTGCGGCACATTGAATAGGCCTTGTTAGGTGCCGAGCAGATGACTAGCACGTTTTGCCGGTTCGCTATCTTTTTGTTACCCGTGAATATACGGTATCACCACAAAGGGTGGTCTGAATTTGTTTGTTTTTTGACTCGTAGCATCATTCGTCTTGATGGTGCGGCATATTTTTTCACAGATGGAGGCCATCATGGGTTTCGGGTATCCTGCGTTATGAAGTCGAGACATTTGGGTGTCAAAACTTTGTTGTACTTGATGTGGACATGATTTCTTGAGACTTGCTGTAAGAGCTGAAATGGCCACAGCTTGTTTTACGTTCTTTGAATGTCAATTGAATGAAAAAACAAACAAACCCAGACCACCCTTTGTGGTGATACCGTATATTCACGGGGTTACCCATAAGTTAAAAAAGATAGCGAACCGGCAAAACGTGCAAGTCATCTGCTCGGCACCTAACAAGGCCTATTCAATGTGCCGCAAAATTAATCAAGCACCAATCAACACCAAGGAAAAGTGTAACACCCGGCACCGAACACAATACGCTCCTTGTGAAAAGGAAGTTATATATAACATACCACTAACATGTGGCCGCTGCTACATCGGACAGACCGGTCGATGTATTAACGACCGAGCACGTGAACATGCAGCAAACCTTAGGAACCTTGCGGGACCAGGACATTTAGCTGCCCATTGTCGGACATGCCTGTGTAAAGCAGAGCTCGACCATCTTCACATAATGGGACACCATAAAAACCGGGTTGCAAGGGAGGTTTTAGAGGCCCTTGCTATCGACGAAGAAGACAACAAGTGCGTGAGCATCCCTTCAATTACCTTGCAAGCCAAAGAAAAACTCTTTCTACACGGCACACTTCGTGGGTAATTGATAAAAGATCAGGAGAAACAATAAGAGAAAAAATAAGAGCACAAATAAGAGAAATGGGAAAGAAAAAGAAAAAGGAGGATTGGATATAAATTAATAGAAGAAGAGGAAGATTTAATAAAAAAACAGTTGGTAGTCCAGCGGTCGGTTCGCCATTCTTTTCTCCTGTCGTCTCCCTTCCTTTGTTCAGCTGGTTTCACCCAAGATGTATCTCCGTTCTTTCGCTCTGCTTTGCTCGGTGTGCCGCAACCCCCCGAGCGGGGCTACGCCGAAATTTTAATTAACGATTACGACGCTCCTACTAACAAGATTAATAGGAAACTTTGACTTGACTCGGGATCTCATTGGATGGGTCTTTGGTGGCTCATGGACTGGGAAGCGGAGTTTGCGGATAAGCGTCCCAAAGTGCCTCTACTTGGCGACATGTGCAGCTTATTATATCCAGTTCAATTCTAGCAGCCAAACGCAGTATCTAAGCTACAGCCGTTAGATTGAGGCGTAATTCTAAGTTAGTCTAGATTGTGTTTACCAATTATAAATGTCCAGGCATGTCTGTCAATTAGCCCATCTAGCCCATCCAGAGGTTTTCGGAGATGACCACGAGAGCCAGCAGCTTGTCTTGGGCAGCTCACTGTCAGCCACTCTGTCCCTCTGTGCACAGTGCCACCTTCATGAGCTCCCACTGAAGAAAAGAAACAGAATATGGAAATTGTGATGACTGCAATGAGAACCAATCAGAACATCCCAGCAGCAGATGCTACGATATGGTGGCTGGAATGCGCCTCCGCATTTCTTAGCATTCTATACCACCCATGCATTAAAAGTGGTCTCTAAGGAACAACATTAAATGACGCCACAGTAGCCGGCATGTCCTGCTGTCGGATGAGACAACCCTGGCGGCTGGTTGTACAGAGCGCGACACTGTTAGCACGAACAAGCGATCGCCGGTTTTTCCAGTTTTTCTTTTTGAAAACAAGGAATGTCATCCAAGTTATTATCGCTACGGAAAGAGATCATTTAGTTCTATAATGTAAGCGGTAAAATTGCGTGCTCGCTAATACTATTTAGAAGTAAAACGCGAAAATGCGCCGATGTCGTGTTCGCGCTAACAGTGTCGCGATGTGTACAACTTCTGGCAATAAATATATAAGCTAAAGGCAAGCATCATTCGTCCCGCAACATTCAAAATCGTGGCTGCTAAAGCTTCTATGGACTGTTAAGCTGAGGGATATTTTCTCCCCCGCAGCAGATACTACCTCAACAGCCATGATATTCACAACCTGTAAAAGAAATCCCATGGAAAGTCCATTCAGGAGCAACTGGGGTAGCTACAGAGACAAGCTCTCGCACTATGAAACCATTCCACAAATCTGCCATAAGCAGCAGCAGTTCATTCAGAGTATAGAAGTTTGTCCTTTTCATACATTTCGAGATGAAATTGCATCTCTGGATTCTCCCAAGACTCTAGTTTCTAAGCAGAGATTTATATTGGCAGGCTGAGTTCCTGAGTAGAAAGGTTTATGTGTCACACCACACGTGTCTTTTGCTGACATTCAGAGAAAGGAAGGCTGAATTTCCCTGATCGATGTTGATTAGGGTGGAAATCTTCAGACTTTTCCAATCGCCAACTTCCTCAACATTACCGTTTTTCCACTTCATAGACACCTTACACGAGGTTGAGTTGGGTACCAATGGTCATTAACAACTGCCTGAATCACCTGTACACATATGCGGTAACTATACAAAAGCCCAATTCATTCTACTGGGTGTCCCAAGGAGCGGCCAGTTTCTTTAAATCGGCCGCAAAATTTGGTTTCTTAACCTATAGCGCTACGAATTTATGCAGCGTTGCCCACAGATGGTGCATTTGTTTTGTAAAATTTGCAAAGAGCGAACTTACCTGAGGAAAAAGTAAAGAAAGAAAAAGGCTTAGCTCCTATGAAAATGCAGTGAAGCCACCGGTCTTCAAACAATACGGCACCGTTTCGCACGGGAGACAATTAAGAGATGGCACAAGCAGTCGCAACGCCAACTGCCGCCAACGAACGAGCATCCGGCGCCGAGAGCCGGTGTTTTTAGCAGACTATCTTTTCGACTCAAAAGCGGCGCGCGTTCCGCAGGCGGTGACAGTCGCAGAAACAAAAACAGGCGCAGTAACAAGGAACTGCAAAGCAGACGACATAAGTACCACGAAAAAAACAGTTAAAATAACCCGACAAACCATTTTTTTAATTGATTATGTGTCCATTCAATATGTTTTATTAGTAAGGATAATAAAACAATGCATTGGCAACTGATATCAGAAAAGTTCGCGCTGCTTGAGTCTAAAAGATTGTCTGCTAAAGACGCCAGCTCTCGGCGCCGGATGCTCGTTCGTTTGCACCATGTCTTGTCTCCCGTGTGAAATGGCGCCGTATTGTTTGAAGACCGGTGGCTTCGCTGCATTTCCATAGGAGCTAAGCCTTTTTTTTTTTAACTTTTTCCTTACGTAACTTTGCTCTTTGCAAATTTTACAAAAAGAATGCACCATCTGTGGGCAACGCTGCACAAAGTCGTAGCACGATAGGTTGAGAAACCGAATTTCGTGGTCGATTTAAAGAGCCTGACCGCTCCTTGGGATACCCAGTAGTAACACACACCACCATAAAACTACTGTAAAACACTAAGCGTCACCAGTGTCGGAGTAAGCGCTCAACCCCCACGTTTGAAACATTTCAACTCATCAAAAGAGATATTAAATGCCTATTCCGCTATTTTAAGCAAGTTAAAAAAAATATATGTAGGAGACACCATGTGCCCTGTTGCCATGTTCGGTTATCTCTACGATTGGCAGAGAGCATGGGGATAGAACTGGTAGAGTGGCAAAGCAGGAGAGGAGGATGAGGGGTAGAGAATCGAAGAGCTAGAAAGTGATATATTTAAAAATCTTTCCGTGGCAATGGAGCCAAAGCTAGAGAGCCAAACACGCCATTTCACTGCACAGCTGAGTATAGTTCAACCATAATGATTTTGTGGGTGTAACTTAACCAATTAAAAAATATATAAAATAGTACCATTTAGCTTGGATTTTAAAATTTTAGCACAACATTAGCCAGGATGTACCAAACTTACAGCATTTCCTTTGTAGCTCTTTTGTGTTTTCTTGGTATAAGTTTGCCATAGGTTTTCTAGTTCCTTGCAAAACAAATATAGCATCTTTATGTGCATCTTGGGCATCATCGGTGTTGTGTATTGTCGGTACACTCTGTGAGCGCGCCCTTTGTTTTCCGCGTAGGAGTTTTACGAAGTTCGGCAACCAATAAATGTCAGAAGAAACTGAGCATGTGGTGTGCAACATGTACGACATGTGGGAGAGTGGGAACCCGGACTCCCAGTTGCTTTCCGTATACCGGTTGATTAGCGAGCAGGGGTGGGGATAATACCCAGGACCTCTGGTTTCTGCAGCGCAATCTTTCACTACTTGTGTTCTGAGCTGTGGTGCACCACCAACCCCCCCCCCCCCCCCCCTAGGGCCAGCCGTAACTGAATACAATCCAAATGAAATGTGACTTTGCGCCGTGGCGTGTGCGTGCTTCTATTTTGGTATATCCCGCCCGCGCGATTATTTTTCAGCACCAGAAGACGTATGAATGACCTCAAAACACTGCAGTGCTGATGAAATTCATTAATGTGGCAATTTGGTTCAGTTGGTTCATGATCGTTACAAGTGCCGAAAAAATAGACAGAGACAAGAGGTTGACGTAAACACTGGTGCACTCGCAACTAACATTTATTAAAAAAAAAAAATCTCTTCAATAGCCGTGAAAAACATGTCATGACTACAACTGGTGTAGCCGTCTATCTAAAAATTCATATTCTTTTGCCGATAAGGTTACGGATGTGTCAGTTGTACATTTCGTGCCTTTGGCTTCCATCTCAAACGCCTCGTGTAGCTTTCTAGATACTTTATTTGGGTATATGGCCGAATATTTGGTGTCATCAAATGACGAGAGCAAGGGCAGCCGCTGCACTGCATGGCCGCTGCAGCCGCTAACTTTGCTCTTGCAAAAAACAAATGCAAAACAAAACACCACAAAAAATGCACAGAATGCACGACTGGAGTTGTGTATGAAATCCCTATGTCATACCGTTCTGTATACATTGGTCAGACAGGTTGATGTTTTAACGATTGCACCCGCGAACATGACGCGGCAACACGAGCAGCCCCCATCAGGACATCTGGCAAGGCACTGCAGCCGCTGCCTTTGCTCCCAGTCATTTGACGACACAAAATGTTTGGCCAGACACCCAGATAAAGTATCTAGAGAGCTACACAAGGCGTTTGAGATTAAAGCCAAAAGCATGAGTTGTACAAGTGACACATCCATAACCTTAGCAGCAAAAGAATAAGAATTTCTTGATAGAGGGCTACACCGGTTGTAGTAATTCTTGACATTTTTCACGGCTATATAAGAGATTGTTTTTTCATTAAATGTTAGTTGCGAGTTCGCCATTGTTTACGTCAACTTCTTGTCCCTGTCTATTTTTCCGGCGCTTGTCTACGATGATGAAATTTGCAGCATTTCCTGAATCGACGCTGCCCCTCTGCGCCAGTTGCAAGACAACTAAAATTCTAGGAGATTGACAATGGTGAAATTTACCTTGTAAGTCTGTCCGAGTGCTTCAGTCAAAGTGTAGGCTAACGTTCGAAAACATGGAATGTTGGCAGGTACCTAGAATGCGAGCGACCAATGTGGCTTTTATCTTATTCTGGGTTTGCTTTTGTTTATGAGTGTGTTTACCTGTGTGCTTGCATTTCTTGCTTTTTTGGTACATATGCACGGGTGTATTTCTATCTTCACGACTGACTATATACTCCCCCCCCCCCCTGCAATAATGCCTTCAGGTGCTGCAGCGTAACCCGAAAATAAAGAGATGTGAATGTGCCTGCATGCTCGGCAATCCCAATTCAACTCCCTCAACTGCAATCCTTGTACAAAAAACATGCACTCTAGCAACTGCGTGGTTGACACGCCAAACCTGAAACCGAGACCAAAAGAAGTTCAGAACTATGTGGTGCGCTAACACAGAGCCATTAGCACTGCCTGCCTTCCCTAGCTTTCTTTTTATTGCCACAGAAAGTTGTGCCCAAGACGGGTTGCTCTTTTCTTCCCCCTCCCTAGCTTTCTTTTCATTGCCACAAAAAGTTGTGCCCAAGAAAATATGAATTGCTCTTTTGATCTAACTCCAAAGAGTAAATTGAAGGCTTTAGTAACAAAGACAAGCCAATGCTAATCGAGCACTTCTTAAAATGCTTCGTTGTAAAAAAGAAAAAAAATTTGACGCTTCGCTTTTTGTGTTTGCGCAATTAACTACCTGCACAAACGGCAGCTATTCATAATTCCGTGGTCAGACCAAGCAAGGGACCACCTGACCATGGACACCTTCGTTATCCTACCTACCAAGTGCCCATCCCCCGGCTCTCCATGACTATCTCCAATTTAATTAGAGTGGGCGCCTGTTCGGTATTTTACAGTGTGTAAAGGTGTTTGTTTAGAAAAACAAAGTGTCAGATAAATCCAGCAGGGCCCTGCTAAAGCAGTGCATGGGCCCTGTTTCACCTTTTACAAAGCATCCCGTCTCGAATGGCAGTAGAGACACGGGTGGGGCTGATCCGCCTGCAGGCCCTTGCCGAGTTGATAGCTGCTATTCGGACTGGCAGCTCATCGGCAGCTTCTAGTCACCTGCAGTTTTTTCGTCATCATACAGACTTCCTGCAACATCATGAATAAGACTCCGACTGACATTCTGGAACAAAAAAGAAACCAGAACTTGCTTCACAGATCAACAAAAGAACAAGTGCAACATGACGCTTCTCTTGTCGTCGACAGTGCAAAGACCATGATGACACCACCATTAAACTCAACCAAATAAGACAAATGAAGTTCTGCATGAAGTAATTGTATTAAAAACAGTGTGCTTGTGGAGCTTAGATACCTACTGGTACCTTAAAAAATCCCGGGAACTTTAAAGGGATGCTGAACCGATATCTGAAGTTGCCGAAATAAGCCCCGGACAAGCTTCCCGGGACCGCACTATACCTAAAAATGCTATTCATGTAAAGGGATGGAGATCGGATTATTATATTTCTTTGAATGACGACCGCTCATTGAGCCAGAAGCGCCAGAAGCCTCCGATGCGCGCGAGGCCCTCTGGGATTACTCGCAACGGAACTGACGTCAACAAACTGCAACGGAACTGACGTGAACAAGTCGAGCTGCCGACGCGCCACAGCGTGGAAGAAAGTTGCGCTTTGAATAATAGTAGACGGATGCCCGTCGCGTTGGAAGTTTGCCAACTAATCCAGCCAAGTTAGCTGCGCACTACCTGCCAGCCACCCTGCACCCTGCCACCCCCAGTCCACTTCTGCACCTGCGTCGTAGCGACGGCGGCGACTTTGGTCTGTGGGTTTTTCGGAGTTCGGCGATTTCTTTCCCGTCCTGATAATTTGGCCATGACGACGGCGACCACGGAGACTTCGACAGCGCTGATGTTTGATGCCGCCAAGATGCCGCTTGCTCGCGACGCTCGCTAGGCCGTTCGGCGCCGCACAGGTGTCGTGTCAAAAACGACATGATGAACACTGTTCGACAAATTTATCAGATAAAATTGCATTTCTTTTAAAAATATATCTCGTCGTTTCGGGACGGGGTTCGCACGTCGCATTTCCGTTTCGTCGCGCCACCACGCGGCGTGAGCGCACGCCGGAGCCAACGAGGTAGGTCGGAGCCAACCGAGCCAACTTTGATGGCTCACCATAGCCGCGTTCTGCGTACTACAAGTTTGTTGTCGTCACGAAACGAGCTTTCAAAAAACTCACCAGGTGCACCTTAGAATATTTATTTACATAAATCATATAATTTAGACTACTTAATTGTTTCAAGTACCGTCATTTAAGAGCCATTCGTGTGCTGTAAATATCAAAACGACAAAGAATTTAGATTCTGTTTTTCGGTTCACCATCCCTTTAAAACAAATTAAACACCATCTAGAAATAGCACAGCTCGCTTGATAGGCACATGCACAGCAATCAACAAGCCTTTTGACGCGTTCTGTAGTGCTGGGATACAAATCAAAAATCAACACCGGAGATGTGGTCAATATATTCTAAGTTAGTACAATGCGGAAGTTTATCCTGAAGCTACTGTTGATCACATGGACCTAAGAGGTGTTAAAGCTGGTTCACACTGTTGCAACTGACCATGACCAAGTGGAACAAAACAGGGTTTTAAGTTGCTTACGACTAACATTGCTGCTGCGCAGCACGGTCATAAGCTGTCACAAGAGGCTTAAAGACTGGTTTTGTGGGACTCAGTCCTAGCCTTTAGACTAAAATCGTACCCAGCATTGGGATCTTGGACATGGTTCCAAAAAAGTTTTAAGAGACTCCCTTCAACTTTAAAGGGGCACTGACACGTCAAAATCATATTTTTTTTTTATTATCCGAAACGATTGAAAACGATGCCAAGACATTACCCTCAAAATTTGAA
>JABSTQ010005244.1:0-24234 GCA_013358835.2 Ixodes persulcatus
TTTGAAGTGCTTGCGCACATGCGCACGAACGCTCCAGCGAAGGAAAGACGCAGGCGTGCACTTATAGGAGACATGGACACCCCGAGCGAGCATGATGGCCGACGCCCGTAGGCCGTACTTGCAAACATGTATGTAGTAATGCGCGTTTTAGGTAGAGAGAGCGGAGAGGGATATGCCCTCTCTCCTTTCACCCGGTGCGTCGTCTGCTCCGTAGATTGGGCAGTACCCAACATCCGGCTGGCGTGCAAACATTGGTTGAAAATCTCGTCTTTTCGGCAATGGGGACTTTTAGCAAACCGTTACCGTCTTCCACGTACTGCTTTACCGGAGCCTTTGAAGCATGCTTTTAAGCGCGCGCCCCGTGGTCACGGTATCACCCGTGTGCGCGCTTAAAAGCATGCGTCAAAGGCTCCAATACTGCGGCAAGCAGAGCACGGTAACGGTTTGCTGAAAGTACCTAATATCAGGCGCAAAAGCACGGATTTAAATGTACAAGCTATCGGACATCGCTTACCCGATGACACCAATCCTGCTGTCATCTGCCACACAAATAGAAATTGAAGAAAAAGTGAATACAATCTGTAAACAATGTGGTCAATGTCAAGTCTGGCGACAAGTAAATGCGGTTGCAGTAGCGTCTTGCATGATGCTCGTACTGATTTAGGCCTTCAGAAACTATGTGTACGAAGTCTAGATTAACATCCCTTAAGATGAAACACAGCGACACCTGAGGTGTGGCGTCGGAACCGCTAAAGTGTCATTTGTTCAGCAGATCGTCCGAATGCACGGTAAAGGTGCGAGCGCGCACCACAAAGTCCGCATAGGCTTTTCGAATCAAACCGCATCCCCAGAAATGTGTGCCATCGTATGCTTGCGCCACCCCTTAGCGGGTTACGGCAGCGCTCTCATAGAAGCCCATGTATTTAATACACAAATAGGATAATAACACCGAAACTTTACGCTTTCAACAATTTGCCATGCTACTACTCCATTCTATCAAATACCGCTATTCTTGTGCCAAAATTTTAAGATGATGACGTGTAAACTGCAGGCTCCTCAGATGAATACACTTTTTGATGTATTGCTACTACGGATAGTATTTCAGTTAATCAAGTGTACAGTTTATTCTTGGGTATACGAACCTGGCTACGCTTGTATAAGATAAATAGAATCCCTCCCCAATATTATGGCAAATTCTGTAATGTCTAAGATGTGTATACATATGTAGAAAAATCGTTCAGGCTTTCCACTCTCGTGAAGAAGGAAGACCAGCGGAGCTGTACTCGATGCACTGTGTGCTTCTTCTTCGCCGTCGTCTGTTTTTCGCGCTGTTTCCTACGATGAATTCCCACCATCTATTCTTCTATTATAGCTAGAAAGGTTGGCGCCATCTAGGAGCGACGGCAGAAACCATACTGGTAGCGTGCTTGCCGCCGTCGCTTATAGATGGCGGTAGCTGTCCAGGTAGGTTTGTGTCGACATACACGGACACGATCCTGGGGAACCTGGCCCTTAACAGCTCCGCTGTAAAAATATATTTCGGAGGCACCTCACGCAAATATTTTAGAAACAGCGAAGTTCAAACGAGCACAATTTAAAAGTACGACAAAGCTCAAGGTTTGCCGTATGGCTGCAGTAAACCAGAAGAATTGACAATGTGCTGGGTACATTTTGTTTTTTCTCAAAACTATTTTCTTGGGTTCCTGAGACCAATTTGCAAAATAAAGTGGATCTGTTTTCGTTTAGACGTTTATGCTCATTTCCAATATTCTGCTACCGACATGAATAAACTAGCAAACAAACAAAAACCCGCTGTTTTATATTGCGATAATCTAAAATTATAAAAAAACGTTTTTCAAAATATTTTTGCTAATAATTGATGATACGTCGTGAACAAACAGCCCAGGTTGTTTGTGTATACGTCTAAACATATTTACAGCCTCTTCGTTCGCCGAGCTCGTCCCGTGCATCGCAGATATTGGCCCTTCCAAGTGCTTTGCGGGAAAGTGGACGCACCAGTGTGTCTCTCCTTCGAGAATAACAAGTAAGAATTGCGAGAGAAAAGTCGGTCGTTGAGTGCGCGGACAAGCCCAAGAAAACAGAGCGCACCGCGTATCCGGGCAAATGCATACGACGATTTCGTATCGGCACGCCGACCGCTCTCGATGCTCAGATATCCGCCTCTAAGCCGCTTTCAAGCTCCCGGCGGAGTGGTGACAACTTGGTCGACAAATCGGACGTCAGCCGCGTTTTCCACGTGATCTTCCCTCTCTCCTCTCTAGATGCGGAGAGGGGCGCTGTCAGGTGGCCCCGAGCCCGACACTCCAATGGCCCGGCCAGGGCGGCGGAGTTACCACTCTGCTTTCAGCTCGCTCCGGCGGACGGAGCAGAAACTCGGCACTCTCAACATCTGACACGGGCCGCGACGCCGGCTCGTGACGTCACGGATGACGTCAATCGGGGGTCCTTGAAAAGAGAGAGGGAGCAATGGGGGGTGGGTCCTATCTCTGCGACGCTCGCTGCACACTATCTCAAACGTGCCGCGGTTCATGTTGCGTGATTACGTCTGGGTTGTGTGATTAAGTCTGTGCGCTCGGTTGTTTTTAGCGTTCTTCTGTTTATCTGGGTCTTCCTTCTGTATGCGTGCATATTGTCAGTATTGCGAAAAAAAAAAAAAAACTAACAACAGCGAACGCGCGCGCGCACCTACTTGCGCTTGTGTCTGCGCGAGCATGTTGTGCCAGTTTATCTTACCCGTTTTTTTTTGTTCTTTGTTTCGCTCCTTTCGGTCCGTCATTTCGGTTTGAGAGTGTTACGGATGGTTTGGGTGTTTGTACGCGGCGAAGGGAGGCGAGCGGCATTAAATGCGATCTGTTGCGCTCGGAGCTCGTGTGCGTCGCACGAAAATTAACGCGCCGCTGCGGCTTTTTTTTTAAAGGCTGCGCTTCGCGGCGTTTTGCCTCGCCAACGTGTAATGTATCGTTCCCGCTAAGTATACGTATTCTGTTATGGTGAATAGCTCGTGAAGGCACGTGTCGTCGTCATGAGGTCGCAATAAACACGATCCGAGTCAGAAACGTCATGATCGCACCGCAGCACTTTGTGGGCTGCACGGATATAAACACCAGTTGGTTTTTCGGTCGAGGGAGGTGACTGATCAATCAGTCGAGGAAAAAGGCGTCGATGTCCACGTGAGTAGAACAAAGAGAAAAAACAAAACACGTTCCTCTTCCACGTTCTTCTGCAATCCGCCGCACGTAGGAGTCACGAACTTTAGGTGTACACCCGGCCGTGCAATACGAGCACAAACGTAAAACCAGACATGTACAAATTACTCAAAAAAGGTAGTTAAGTTAAGTTACTGAGTAGGGACGCCAAACGTAATTGGAGTAGAGTAGAAATTACGCATTTGTAATAGTAATTGAGTAAACTACTAACTACTGTAAAAAAGTAGCGAGTTACTTTGAAGTTACTTTCGAAGTTACTTTTTTATATTTTTGTGGTAGCAAAATGAACAGCAGTTTTGATCCGTGAAAAACCCTGTGAGCCTAAAATAAATGCATTCATTTTATGGCTTGCGTTCTCACCAAAATAGTTTATTCGCTCGCAGAAGCAATGGACTCGCAGAATTTTTTTAGATCATGCGGACGACTGCGCCTTTCGTTGCAGTGCTAGTGCTACGCTACTGAAAAAAAAAAAAATTGTTTTGGTTTAACAGAAGATGAAACGAAGTACCGTATTTACTCTAGTAATAGCCGCGCTATTTATGAACAAGGCCCTTGCGTCTACTTTCTCACAGAACACATATACAGCCAATCATTGCGTTGCGCATAAATAACATAACGAATAACGAGATCGAGAACACGATTCTCCATAAAAATGCAATCTTCACAAATGGTATCTTCGAGCGAAGACGTTATCTCTGTCCTGTAAACAGCTGAAATCATGCTGTCGGTCGCAGTGATTGGCAATCTGCGTGCTCTGCGGAAAAGCGAACCCTCAGGATTTTTTCATAAACAGTGCGGCTATTACTCGAGTAAATACGGTATACTTCGCCGCTGACGCCGGGTCCAACAAAAGGATCTCCCAAGGGTGACTCGCAATCCTCGCCGGCGCCTAGGGTATCCTGACGCGCCTGCCACGCCTGACAAGTAAATCGTTTTCAACAAAAAGGATGTCTCCCTGGCGTGGAAGGTCGGAAGGACGCGAAAGATTACGTGAACAAGCATCGTCGCTCGTTCAGTTGCAGCTGGAAGCGGGAACGTGCTCCCATGAACGGATTATTCGTGTCTGCGTTTGTGCGCGGGGGAGCCCGGCTTTGTAAGGGAGTATGCGCTGACGACGAGGCGACCATGGGAAAAGGCGCCCAGCTGCGAGGTCATTCCAGCGGCGTCTCCCGTAGAACCCTTAAACCGCTTGAGGCAGAACTCACTAAAGGCATACAACATGGAAACAACAAGAACCCTCGGAGTGTCCCCGTCTTTCACGGTTGCAGCTGGAGGCGCGGCGGCTGCGTGCATTACCGGATTAGGTCAATACCCGAGCAAGGCTTGTTAAGCATCTTTTTCTGCGTTCGTGTGCGCCAGTGGTTTGGCCGCTCGTCACCGCCTTGGCCCCATGCAGGACGCCTGTGAGGCAGTTTCTACGGCTGCCAAGTATAAGTGCGTGGGAACGGAATGTGAGGGGGACTCTTGTTCGGGAATGCCACTTCATCTGCCGGCGTCTCATTTATTTCTGCACTCAAACTTTTGTGATAAGCAAAATTAGCACTAGATCTCGAAAGTAGTTAGTAATTTGAGTAGAAGTTACCTGAAAAAAGTAGTTAAATTAAACTACTAATTACCCAAATAAAGTTGTAATTGAAAGTTACCAAGTTACTCGGAAAAGTAGTTAAACTACAGTAGTTTGAGTAGAGTAGTTGAACTACGTCCAAGTCTGCCTAAAACACCAGTCGCACTAATTGCACCAATGTTAGCTCGTACATACTAAAAAAAAAAAAAGAAGAAGAAAAAGGCCCGGTGTTCGGCGTCTCGCCGCAGCGGGGCGCCAGTCACCTGGCTCTCCTCTCTTCCGTTCTCTGCCGCTCCACCTTTTTCATTTCAGCGGCCGCTTCTCGTAGCGATCTGCAAGCAAATTGTTGTGTGTATGTTTATACACCCAATTCACACGGCAGCGTAAAGGTACGTTTAGCCTAGGTCCCTTAGCTGAAGGTACCTGTAGTAAACGGCGTTCTTGATCACACGATAAATAAACGGAGCACTTTAGATTGATGTCGATTGCATTCCAGCTTAACCGCGAGAGGAGCGCGTGATAAATAAGTATTCCTCGAAATCGGTTTGACGCGCAGTGTTTTTATTATTGGATGTGAAATATCACAATTAAAACCGAAATATAATTTTTCTGGCTGCTTTTGCGGCACTTTACTTTTTCCTCTAAGTCTAAGGGCGCACCTAAATGAATCTTGCTTTAAAACGTCCGACCCGTCTGCCCACACTGGCCCTAAGTCATCTGCGTTTACGAGTTTGCATTGCGAGGTGGGCGACCTTTTTATGTTTAGCAGCTCCATTTTCTTGCAAAGTTCTCACTGAAGTAGCTAAATAGTGCCCGGCAAAAACAAACCACAACGGAGTCTCACCGCTCATTCACACTGGAAGCGGATCCGCACTCGATGACATCAAGTGCGCGTGCAATTGTACTGGATCTTTATACAACCGCGTTCGCAACCGCTTTGCGAACGCGGATCCGCTTCCAGTGTGAATGAGTGGTCACGGTTACGCCAGTCACGCGATCGAAAGGGATGGACGACGACGAAGATAAAGGATCCTGGGCGGGAGAGTCGGGCGACTCGTCTACAACCTCGAAAAAGAGCTCGCAGTGGTCCATCGCGTTCGGGTTCGTAGCAGACACTGTTTTCCACGTGCCGCCGCTGCTACCTGCTATTGGCGACGTGAGCGATCGAAAGCGTCGCTGTGGTCGGCCCATCACAATTGGCCGAATGCTGACTATGACGTCAGCAAAGGATGTCTGATCAACAGAAATAAGAGGAATGTAAGAACTTCAATTTTGACGGTGTTGGCAGAGTTGCTTCGAGAGCGCTATGATTTCAGGCTTCCACGATGCCAATTATAAACACCATCGAACTTGTTCACAAGGTAATGACGTCACGAAAGGTAACCAAACGAGGGCGCCACCGAAACATCTCACCGCTAATACTCTGTTTCACCTTGTGTTGTACCGCAGGAGAGGCTACAAACGCGAGCTCCTTGCTCTATGGCACACCTCGGCGGCACAAGCTCTCGTGTACCAAGGGCAGCTGCCAACGCTATTAGCTCGCGCTTCTAGCCTTCGCTGCGGTACAACATAAGGTGAAACGGAGTATAGCTAGAGTATGCGTTCATCATTATTGTATTTTTCCATCAGATTTGTGTTCACAATCATTTCATAGTTTGATACTTATATATATTCAATTTGTTATAATGCATTAAACGAGATATATTTATATATCTATGCTATTATTTTGAGTTCGTGCGTCCGTGGCTACTCCCTGTAGCTGTTAAGGGAGCTCGGCGAGCTCCGTTTAACACAGGACCTCCCTTAGCGAAAGGGACCTTTATGCGCCGTGTGATCACGATCTCCAGCTCCCTTTATGCCAGGTACCTGGGCTAAAGGTACCTTTACGCTGCTGTGTGATTTGGGTATTAGTCTACCTCACTGGGCGTCTGGTGTCTCAGCTGTAGATGAGCAATTTATCCAGTGCAGTACAACCGCTAACCTGGGGTCTTTAACGTGCTCCACGCAGTAGGGATACATGACCGCACGCCGGTACGATACTCGTCCAGATCGAAACGGGCAGGGGCGGGGATTGAACCCAGGATCTTGGGTTCCGCAGCGCGAGCTTTCGCTCCACGTGCTCCGAGCTGCGCTAGACCACTCGACCGCCGATCCCTTTTGTTTTCTTTATTGCATGGAAGGATAAACAATAAACATAAACCACTTATTCAAAGTTCACGGGCTTAGTTCGATGTCATTTGTTAAGTCAATATTCTTTGATATCTATGAGACTACTAAACAAAGGTAACCATTCCGGAACTACTTCTTGAATGTGATACACACTTTTGATACGGGTCACAAAGTCGATTAAATGTAAGCGTACAGTCTTTGGGTACAAATTCTCATTTCTAATGTCAAGACGTGATTTCCACATGCTGTATAACGCTACAAGCATCACAAGGAAAGGTATCTTTAGATGACACAGGAAGAAAACGAATCGTGTAAGTTGTAATATCAATATCTTTCTTTAGTGTGCGCTGCGAAACATCCCAAAAGAAAACCGCATCCCAGCAGTGAATAAATACGTGTTCAACACTTTCGGGCATTTTACATAATGTGCAGTTTACTGACCACGGAACATATAGGCCCTTTTCCTGCAGCCATACCTTGGTAGGTGATACCGAACAGTGCAGTTTAAAAAAGAAAGTTTTTGCCGCCGGGGGGATGCACATTTTTTTCACCCGGCGTAGTACATCTTGGTCAGGACCATCGCCGAACGTAGTGCGATAAACTGGCGTTGGAAAGAGGACACATGCAAGATCTCTTGTCAATTTCTCACGTGTTACAGACGTCAGATAGTCTCTTGAAAACCTTACTGACAGAAAGGGATAAGCATCAACTACCTCCTTTAGGTATCCTACCGAAGTACATGTTTGGTATCCTGTGGAGGATACAGTAAAGTCCTCAAGAAAGCATCCCAGCTTGTTCTCAATGACATCTCGAAGAAAAGGATGTTCCTGGTCTCGCAAGAAAAGAAATCGCGAAACCAATTGGCGAATAAACAAGTGAGGAAAGCCTAGTCCCCCCTCTGATACACGTCGAAACAAGTTGTCAACGACGCATGGGTTCCCAGGAGGACTTCCAGACAAGAACACTAAACACCCTGTGCAACTTCTGTATATTTATCCTTGCGCAGTGCAGTACTTGTAGGACATATCACAACTTTGCCGCTAAAAAAAATGTTGCAGACTGTCGAACGTGCAAAAATGGACAGTTTTTTTTTTTTGTGGGACCAGTTCTTGGCTCGTTTCTCCGAGCCAGTCGCAATTCCGGACCAGTAGGACTTCCTGTTTTGGAAGTGCCTTAAGGGCACACCTAGGTAGTCACACGGAGTGCAACTCCACTGGATGCTTTCATATTGTTCTGGCATCGTGGCACAAGCACCATGCCAGAATCCTCGGCACTTTTCTAGGTTCACTGAGGCTCCAGTGGCCTCGCAAAACCTATGTGTGAGGTCCATAGCATGAGACACTTTTCTTGTCTTTGCAGAAGTAAGCGACATCATCTGCATACGCCAGTACCTTGACTTCGGTGTTGCACAGGATGAAGCCTTGAAGTTTCTCACTTCTCAGTATACTTAGGCATAAGGGTTCAAGATAAAAAGTGAAACGTAAATGCGATAAGGGACAGCCCTGTCGAACTGAGGAACGGACTGGGATACTTGCTGTGACTTTGTTATTTATAGGCGTGTGCAACAGTTACTGTAAGACATTTGTACACCTTGAAGTAGAATATCCCCAACACCAATATGAGACAACATTTTGAAAAGAACATGATGACTAACACGGTCGAAAGCTTTCGCCAGATCAACTTGGACCATTGCAATCTGATCACTACTGTTGGCCACACATTCTAACACACTTCTCGTAGTGTGTACATTTGTTTGAATAGCCCGTCCGCGAATCCCGCAAGTCTGGTGATCTCCAACGAGATCGCAAATGACACGTTGTAATCTATTTGTCAGGAGTTTAGCAAAAATCTTATAATCCACATTACATAACGTTATGGGCCGATAGCCGGTCACTTGTAATAGTTCGTGTTTGTCCTCGGTTTTTGGAATAAGTATAGACCTTTCCAAAAACGAGCTTGTGGCCGGTGGCATTTTGAGCGTTCGTGCGTATGGCGCGTGCTTTGCTCGCTTTCCGAAGCGACGAACACGCACGTGCTGGGCTGTGAAGATCGCACGCTGGACTGTGATTTTGTAAACATTGGAAAGGTCTATAGTATGTGTTCGCTAAAATGTGGGGGGAAGACTCTTGGTTTTGTAGGCCTCTTGAAAATTCTCAAGCAGTATGGGACATAAAGTGTCTTTTTGTAGTTGATAGAATTCTGCAGGGACGCCGTCTGGCCCCGGCGTTTTTCTTCTCGGAAGGGCATTCACTGTTTTTTCTACTTCATCTAAGGTGAAGGGTGTCTCCAATTCTTTTTGCATTCTTTTTCTAATTGAGGCAACTAAGATACTAGTTTATCGAATATATTTTGGTAGTGTTCAAAAAAGACATGTGCTATGGTTTTTTTTATCTGTAACGATAAGGTTGTTTTGTTCTATTTCATGAATTTCTTTAGATATCGCATACCGTTTCTCCTCCTCCATTGCCCTTTTTGTTGGCTGTTCTCCTAAGCAAAATGTTTCAGCACGGGAGCGCACTACCGCGCCTTGATAACGCTCGTGATGAAATTTGTCCAACTCGGCTTTCGTTCGAGTTATATCTTCCAAACCTTGCCCAGGACTTTGGCATTCTAGTTCTACCAGAACACGTAAGTTACGTAGCAATTCTTTTTCTGTCTCAGCCTTCTGAAATTTAATAATAGTACCTCTCTCAATTGCTAGCTGTTTTAGTTCTTGTTTAAGGAGCTCCCATTTAACAAATATATGTTCGGTTGTTTCTTCTATTTTCTTGATGAGATCCTTTGTACTGGCTACAAAGACTTTATCTTTTAATAATTGAACATTTAGTTTCTATAGCTTCCAATTTATACTCTTTTTTCTTCGTTTCTTCCCAACAGTTACTAATACCATGCAGTGGTCTGTGAAAAATACTGGTTCTACCGCATAACCATTGAAAGTGTTAATTACGTCTACAGAACAGTAGATTCTGTCTAACCTAGCGTGAGAGGAGTTTTGAAAGTGTGTAAATTGCAGATGGTTTTCTTCTAGCTGAAAAGGGGCAACATCAAAAAGATTTCCTTCGTCAACTATGTCCAGCAGTAGACGCGCGCTTTTGTCAATTCGCGGTTTAAATGGAGTTTTATCTGTTTCGTCGCAAACACAATTAAAATCTCCTAGAAGAACATACCTTCTATCAGAAATTAAATATGGGCGCAGGTGATTAAAAAACACAATTCTGCTATTAACCTCATTCGGAGCGTAAACACATATAACTCTCCACCTTATGTCAGAAACTTGAAAGTCGCACATAACGATGCGGCCACAGAGGTCTGTGGTGACCATTAATTTAGAGAGTTGGAAAGACTTCTTAATAAACAGTAAACAGCCCCCAGATTGACCAATAGCATGGCTGACACATACTTCATAGTCACGCAGAAAATGCTGCAGGGCACGCTCTACCTGATCATCTGTTGAGAGCTTTGTTTCCTGTACGGCCAGAAAGTCAACCTCCTTATCATCAAGTAGGCGTTTCAGGTGATATTGTTTTTTCTAGAATTAAAGCCTCTGACATTTAGTGTTGCAAAACGAGGGCCATCAACTAGAAGGGAAGGAGGGGGGAAAGGGGAAGGGGGAGAAGGAGGGGAGGAAGAGAGGAGGGGCTATAGGTTTGGGTTTAAACACTAGCAGCTTGGGTGCAAGGTAGGTTTCCGCTTACTCGCGGTGGTGGTGTCAGGTGGCGCATCTTGTTTTCGTTTCGTGTCGTTAGTGTCCTTGGAACTGCTTTTTGTCACATCCATTGAGTCCGGTAGGTCGTCGTTGCCTTCTGACGTCGTCGGCTTCTCATCAAGATCTGCAGGCTGCTGAGTTAACTTCCGTGGTCACGGGGTGTCTTTGTCCTTGCTTTCCCGTGAGTCTTTTCCTTCATTCTCTGTCTTCGAGCTGGTTTGTGGTGTTTCCGAGACTTCCTTGACAGCTGGGTCCTCGTTCTTATCGGAAATGGGAGGTCCGAACTCTGCAGACCCGGCCTGAGTTGGGAGAACCTCTCCAGTGGCGTCTACGACTTCGGAGATATCCATGAACTCTTGGTTGGCATCTGGTTCTGTGCCATTGCCCCGTAGTACGGCTGCATAGCTGGGGTAGCACTCGTCACTTTCGTGTCCGAATCTGTTGCAACGCGCACACTTTGGGGTGCGACACTGCCTGCGTATTTGACCAACCTTCTTGCACCTCAGACACAAGGGTGGTCGCCCGGACATGACCAAAAGGGACTGTATACCGGCAACTCTGAGCAGATGGGGAATATCTTCCGATGTCGCCACGAAGAGTCAGACAGACCTCTCTGTTGTGCGTTTCCATGTTTTCCATCCCTGGCACGCGCCACTTTTCTCAGGAGACGCTACGCACGGTTCCAAATGGCGACAATGCTTCAGCAATCTTTTTATCTTCTAGGTACGACGGAAGCCAGAGCAGCTTGAGCTTAACCTCTTTTGAGTTCGGGTCGATGACCATGCACTTTTTGCCCTTCACCGTCAGTTCTTTTGCTGCTTTCAGCTTCTCAGTGGCTTCAGAACTCACTAGCGTAGCCAATCCAAACGTGGCTCATTTGGAACTGTCCAAGGGACAACACTTCGCGGAGATCGATGGCGTCTTTGAGTCCATTGCGAAAATCAATTGCTCGGTAGGGCTTGCCTGACATGTCGGCATGAAGAAAAACAGAATTGATGCACAAGCTCCCGGGAGGAAACCGTGGAAGTAGGATTCGATACTCATCTTGGCTTGTCGCATGAGCTGGGCTTTTTCGTGGGGCCGCGCGTGCGGCTGCAGCGTTGTCCGGTTGCATCTTTTGAAAGTCGTTGTTAGCATATGAGTCAGAAGGAGAAGGGATCCGATTGTTGATTTGCTGCGGAGAGCATGAAAACGCGTCCGTTCGACCTCGGCCACCGATCCCCCTGGCGATCTGCCAGGCCATGTCAATATATAGGAAGCTATGGTATAGACGCTTTTTGAGGCGGATTTCTTGCTCGCACGAGGGTCCCATCACATTTGTCACGCAAACACGTTGGGGGGACTCTTAAGCTTCGCCTTTAAGAGTGTGATACCATAGCCTCCTCTATTAGCGGCGAGATGTTTCGGTGGCGCCCTCGTTTGGTTACCTTTCGTGACGTCATTTCCTTGTGAAGAGCAAGTTCAATGGTGTTTGTAATAAGCATGGTGAAAGCCTGAAATCATAGCGCTCTCAAAGTAACACTGCCCACACCGTCAAAATTGAAGTTCTTACATTCCTCTTATTTGCGTCGATTTGATATCCTTTGCTGACGCCATAGTCAGCATTCGGCCAATGGACCTCTTGGCGAATATGTGCTGCCACCTAGACACGCGAATCGGTTCGAGACTAGGTGACTGGAAAACAACGCGCGCCTAAGGCCTCTCCCACCCGTTCCACACCCAAAACGTCAGCTACATCCTCTTCACCCATTGAGGCGATGTGACCTATAGGGAGTATTCACTGGCGGCCATAGCTGTGTGCTCGGCTGCGGAGCGCGAGCTGAACGCGAGCTTCCACAGTTCTTTCGCCACGTGCATTCCGCACCACCAAGATTGCCGGTCTTGGCAGCCTATTAATGCGAGCTCGTTCTGAGCATGCGCTCTAAACAGTGACCTCAAATATGGCGGCCAGTGAATACCTCCTATAGATACGGCTCCCCCAAGCTCACCTTTGTCCCCATCGTGCGTGACCTTCCGCCCCGAGGTCGACACAACGAAACCGCTCAAAGGCGAGAAATGCAAGATTTTTGAAAACCGGAGACGACGGACGTTTGTGTTTGTCCCCTTTTTTCGTCCGTCGTCTCCGGTTTTCAAAAATGTGTAACATCAACCAGCTCGCCTGCCTACTTACATTATCTTAAATGCAAGATGGCGGATTGTTTGGAACTAGATACTCTCGAACCCAGGCGCATGAAATACTCCGGGCATGCGCACCGCGTATTTCTACAAAAGGTCCATTGTGGTGGGCCGACCACAGCGACGCTTTCGATCGCTCACGTCGCCAATACTGACAGAGCCTGGCAGATCGCCACGAGACGCGGCCGCTGAAAGTGAAAGGTAGAGCGGCAGACAGCGGTTGAGTGGAGAGCCATAAGGCTGAACTCCATGGGACGAATTATGTGACGAATAACTGGCGAACGCCGCCCGGCGGCTTTTGCTCTGCGCGTGGAATCAACACAGTGGCTGCTACGTCGCGCGCAAAGCGAGCGTGCCGTCGGGCGGCGTTCGCCAGTTATTCGTCACATAATTCGTCCCATGGAGTTCAGCCTTAACGGGCGCCTCGCTGCAGCGAGACACCAAAACACACTTCTCCCGAGCGATTGAATGTCCGCTCGTGCTCCTCGCGTTCCTCGCGCTACGGCTTTTTTTTTTTTTTTTTTTTTTTTTTGTCGGGTGTGAAAATCATGTTTCGGGTCCTCGCCGCTGCAAAAGCTGTGCGCTGACGACCAGGTAGGTTCCCCGAGAAATGCTCTCTGCTACCAGGTCCTCGCGCTCCAAATCTGCGACGGGGCACCCCACATGCGCGTCCAAACTGTCCGATTCCGCGTGCGAACCGCCGGAACGACCTTCGAGGGCGAGGGTTTTCGTCGCACCGGAGGCTACGAAAACCCTCGCCCTCGAAGGTCGTTCCGGCGGTTCGCACGCGGAATCGGACAGTTTGGACGCGCATGTGTTTGGCCCTTATCGCTGTGTCGTCGAACTGCCAGGCTTTGTGAGTATAGTGGAGGCTATGGTGGAACGCGATAGCGTTGTCGGGCCCTGTTCGCTAAGCCTTCTCAGATAAACCCGCTCTCGTTCCCAAGCCGTGCAAGCGTGTGCGCGTGGTATAATCGGTAGCGTCACGTGTCACGTGACGTCACGAGATGTCACGTGGGGCGTCATGTCACGTGACGCGTGACGTCACACATGGCTGTGACGTCATCACCCTCTCGACCCGCTAAATTTAGCGGAAAGTTTCCGCTGAATTTGGCGGAAAAACTTTCCGCTAAATTTAGCGGAAAATTTTAATTCAGCGGGTTGACAGGGTCATGACGTCACAGCCACGCTTGGTGTCACACGCCTGTCGTCACACACGGCTGCGCGCGTTGCATTATGGATTTTTTGGTCCCACCGACACCAGATTTTTTGCGACACGAGCTCCTAAACGCTCACGCGTTAAAAACTACCTGCAGGCAGGTTGGAAGCATACAGAAAGTATAACCTTTCAGCACCTAAAAAGATGGCAAGATTGTGCCGCCAAATCAATAACCCAGAGCCGAATATATAGACCTTTCCAATGTTTACAAAATCACAGTCCAGCGTGCGATCTTCACAGCCCAGCACGTGCGTGTTCGTCGCTTCGGAAAGCGAGCAAAGCACGCGCCATACGCACGAACGCTCAAAATGGCACCGGCCACAAGCTCGTTTTTGGAAAGGTCTATACCCGTGTAGCATTAAACACCAGACTAACCTCACTGATTGCGTCATAGGGGTTGTTTATTATCAAATTCCTATGTCGTGTGGGCTGTCTTATATAAGTTAGACGGGTTGCTGTGTGAACGACCGTGTCCGCGTGAGCATGCAGCAGCTTCCGCAGGATCAACGAGCGTTACTGGGGTCAACACCGCCAGGACACCCTGCTGTTCATTGCAGCAGGTGTTCACGCACCCGTGCCTTCAGTGACACCGAGTTTTTTGCACGTTATAAAGTGTCGAAGGGAAATTCACGAGGCGTTTGAAATTATAACTAAAGGGAGAACATACATAAGTGCAGACGTGTGCCCGTTCCTTGAAAAATGTAATGGATAACAATTCCCAATTACCGAGCCTCAATTGTAATGAATTGCCGTTACAAATTACTTTCGCTGAAAGGTAACGGATAACTTTACTTGTTACGATACAAATTACTTTTACGTTACTTTTCCCGTACACTTATCGAGAAGACAATAGAAACGAGTTTGATGTTTTCACAAATGTTCCGCAACACTACCTTCCTTTTCTCATGCGCCCGTATTAGAGCAGTCATTGTAACAATAAAACATTGTATTTAAGAGGAAGAATGTAGGTGCACTCCGTTCACCTGTAAGCTGACAAGACACCGAAAGCTGCAACCACACCCGTTATCCCGCTAGCTTACGGCGATCGGAAATGATTCCTGGAATTCTGCAGACAAAGCTAGCGCTGCGCATGCTCAGTAGCAGCGTCCGCTAGGATGATCTCCTCGCGGAGGTAGACGCTGCTACTGAGCATGAAGACAACGCCACCTCGCCGTTGTCTTCTTGATCTTTGTTTTCCGCATATTGTGCATGCCTTGTACGTTTTAGAGGTTCTAGTAACCGGTCACATCATGTTTTGTTTTTCGGTTATTTTCCTCTTTACGATGTATTGCATAATGAACTTGCTATCTTTATGCTGCTGAATTGCTTGCTCATATTGCTCCAGTTTCTGTATTATGTTCACATTATTAAAACGTAACGAGTAATTAAAGTAAACCGCTACCTATATTTTGTAACGGAATTACATTACACATTACTTCCGCAAAAACGTAATGTGGGAATTACACAATTACGTGAAAAAGTAAGGGATTACAAGTAATCCGCCACTTGTAACGGATTACTTCCCGGATAAGGGAAGTAATCTTCGATAAGACTAAGGATTACATCCTTAGCCTTATCGACAAATGAATGCGAATATCTTAAATACGGGCTGTGCCGCATTACGGACTCTGTGGCGTTGTCTTTATGGCAATATATTCTTGTGAAGGAAAAACAATTGCAGTGGCTTAGCTCGGCTATGCCAGGATATACGTAGCGTGAGCATAGTCAGTCAATCGGCGAGCCTTGACGTCATTGACGGCGTCTTGTTGTTGCTGCTGCTGAGATGGTCGGGCACGTCGCTCAGTCTCCTGGCGACGCCGCTTTGCTAGACGTTCTTCCCTTTGCTCCGGTGTCTCCGCAGCACGTTTAGCCTTCTTCTGTTCGTTCTTCCTACGCTCAACCGCTAATTGCCAGGCAACTACTTCGGGATCCGATGAGTTAAGCTTCTCCGCTCTTCTGCGCCGCTGAGCAGCGATTTCGCTCTCCTTCTCCATGGCTATACCACACTGGCAAACGCCCCGCTATATGTACGTACACCCCCACTGATACCTCTGCGCATGCACACAAAATGAGAGGCGCTATCAAGCGGCTCCGGTGCAGCGTCAGACTTGGCTACTGCGCAACGGAGGCGCACAGCTGGGCACGCGCCGGCGCCAGTGCGTCTGCCGTGGCTATGACGTCACTCCTCTGAAATGCGCAGACCGGCGAGCTCGCGCACGCGGCGGCGGCTCCGGCGCGCCAGCTGTGCGCCGTGTGACGTCACTGCTCCTCGCGCATGCGCAGCGCGGCTCTCCAGGAGCCACGCGAAACTGCTCAACCTCGGCTAGTGTAGCTAACGCTACAAAAAAAAAAAAAGGCGCCTTGCATCGGTTCTTTTGCCTTCATACTTTGGCTATTTCGGCGCTGTTTTCCTTAGCTATGAACCAGCTGGCTCAACTCACCACCTCACTGCGTTTTCTTTCTTTACGAAGCTTAGGATTACTTACGTCGAGATAAGGACGCTTCGTCCGAATCACGGATGCACGGGACTTGCAAAACCCAGCTGCGTACTGTCCATCACTTTCGTCTTTGACGGCGCCTTGACTTGCACTAAAACGAAGTATATTGGCGAAGGGGTTTGAACTAAAAACCTTTGATACATCTTTTTGCAAGTAACTACAACCAATACCTATGACAAAGCACATTCCGCTGGAACAAGATGGCGTCATTCGGTTCAGTCATTGTTGTACACGTTCCCCAAAAAAGGAACGAAAGATCGTTCCTCGTTCCTTCTGATTTTTGGAACGCGTTCGCGTTACAAGTTCCATATGTACAAAAAAAAAAAAAAAAAAAAAAACGTTTCCCTTAAAGCTAAAAACAGTGGAACGTATCGTTACATATGCGGAGAATTCACAGGCGGCCATAGCTGTGTGCGCGGCTGCTGAGCGAGGACAGACGGCGAACTTCCGCAGTTCTTTTGCAACGTGCATTCCTCACCGTCAAGATTGCCAGTCTTAGCAGGCAATTAATGTGAGCTTGTTCTGAGCATGCGCTCTAATCATCGTCCTCAAATATGGCGTTGAGTGAAAACCCTCTATTAGTTGGCAAGATGTCTAGGTGGCGCCCTCATATGGTTCCCTTTTGTAACGTCATTACCTTGCGAACAACAAGTTTGATGGTGTTTGTAATGAGCATGATGGAAGCTTGAAAACATAACGCTTTGAAACGAACATTGCCAACACCGTCAAAATTAAAGTTCTTGCATTACTCGGTTACTTTTGTCGATGAGAAATGCTTTGCTGACGTCATGTCAGCATTCGGCCAATCCTGGAAAGCCGACCACGGTGACGCTTTCGATCGCGCACGTCGCCAATACGTTGCATTTGTATTTTGCTGACTACCATATTTAATTGTATCGAGGAATTTTTTTTTATCTATCCCATCAAACGGGAGCATACGAATTTGAATGTCGTGATGGAAGGGAACCGTAGAGCCCTGCGCGGATAACAGTTTGATTATTCGCGTCCGATCCGCATCCGCATACTTTGTATCCATATCCGAACTGCATCCGCAAAATGTGGAACCAGATCCGACTCACACTACAGGCATTCATTTTATGTCATAACATCAAGCGAGAACGAAAAAAAAAATAGAAAAAGCACTTCTTAAGTTGTTTTCTTATCTTTGTACTAAAAAATCTTCGGGTCAACATTCAAAGGGGATGTCATTTTATCATTATCAGTTTCATCGTATTTATATTAAAAGCGATCAGCCTTCCCGAGACACTGAACGTCGAAGGAAAAATTATCTCAGTTATGTGATCGTCCTAGGAGTCCGCGAACCTTTGCCCAGAAGTGCACAAAAAGGATGTCGAGGCACTTCTTTTGTTTTTTGAATCATGACTACACTACTCTTTGCGGAGAGGGGGACGTTTCTTCTACTTTCTTGTGACTTGTACGTTTGAGGTTTTCTTTGCCCGGAGAAAGGTTCCGCTCTTTTAATGCCAATGCACTAGCTTTCTCGGAACTATTGATGCCCTGCAACCTTTACTTTTTCTATGGATAGCATTTTTGACGAGAGGCAGCGTACTAACTGAAGCGATCTTCAGTGAGAATCAGATCTTTCTTAGGATCCCTATTGTTTATTCGAAACGCGTTTTGTGTAAATACGTTTCGTAGACAACTTTTCATGGACATACATTTCATGGGCACACGGTTCGTCGACGCTGTACGTTTTGTGGGCATATGCCCCTGCGACGTTTTGTTGACAACGCATTTCTTCACTTAGCCGCTAAAAGCTAGCGCGCGATTCACAAAGGCGAGCTTTACCAAACCATACCCCCTCCCCCCTGTAATCCAGGCAAAACGCAAAACGTTTGTTACAAAAATAGCAAGGTTGTGTGCGACGAAACGTCCCAGGTTTTTCGACGAGACGAACGCGAGAAGCCTTTCGATGAAACGTCGCATGTCGACGAAACGATCTGTAGATGAAACGTCAGTCGACGAACTGAATGCCCCCGGGCAAACATTTAGATCCGGATCCCCGGATATCCGCATCCGCAGCCCCTGACATCAGCATCCGATCCGTAATCCGCCAAAATATGTCTAATTTTTATCCGCATCCGCCAGTTTACTGCGGATATCCGCGGTGTGTTCACCTTTAAGCTGAAACTGCAGCTAATGCCACAAGCACGAGAGCTCGTGGTTGCTGCTTTGAAGCGTTCTTTCGCAGAGCGAGCACTCGCGCGAAACGCACGTCTCAAAGCCAGGAGCGCGGACTGACTCGCGCTTGTAGCTTGAGTTGCGGTGTCACCTTAAAGGGGCGATGCAACGATTTTTGTACTTTGCGCGAATACCGCTTACAACGGATCCCTGACGTTAATGACCTGTGAAACACCCGTTCGTTTTACGCCACACGCAATCGAAGTCGCAGAAAAAATTAAAGAAAATGAGCAGGGTTCACTCCCTCAACTCGCAGCCAAAACAGGCGCCCACGTGATCTGGACCTGATTATATGCCGCCAATGTTGATCATAGCCACGCTCTGGGGTCGGCAAAGCATAGGACACGCGCTGAGTTCCAGACATTGTTATGGTTCGGCTACTGTCGTCATTGCAGCGATTGGACACGGGCCACTACCCGAATGCTTCTCGAGCTATGGATTATCACGAGCCCAAATCGAGTACCCACGCAATGATCGGCTCCAATCTATGAGCCACATTCAAATATCGTCACTGGGAGGTACTGCCAACGGGTACTGCGACCACCCAGCTACGTCATCAGGTTTTGCGAAGGAGAGATTGAATGAAAACGCACGCTTTTGTCCTTGAAATTACACCGCAACAAAGGAGTTTCTTGGCCAGTGCCGTTGCGTCCGAGTATCCTCGAGTCCCACTAGTGCCAGTAAGGTCGTGTGAAGCGAAAAACATTCCAATTGAATATCGCTGCACCGCCCCTTTAAAGGGGCTATGCAACAATTTTTTTACTTTGCGCAAATACCGCTTAGAACGGATCCCTGACGTTAATGACCTATGAAAAACGCCTTAGTTTTTCACCCGACGCATTAGAAGTCCCAGAAAAAAATTAAAAAACAACGAGCAGCGTTCACGCCCTCAACTCGCAGCCAGAACAAGCGGCCACGTGATCTGGAGCCGATTATATGCCGCCAATGTTGATCATAGCCACGCGCTGGGGTTGGCAAAGCACAGGACACGCGCTGAGTTCCAGACATTGTTATGGCTCGGCTATTGTAGTCGTTGCAGCGATTGGACACGGGCCACTACTCGAATGCTTCTCGAGCTATCAATTATCACGAGCCTAAATCGAGTGCCCACGCAATGCTCGGGTCCAATCTATGAACCGCATTCAAATATCGTCATACGGGTGTACTGCGATCCCCGCGTTACGTCATCGAATTTTGCAAGGGAGAGATTGAATGAAAATGATCGCTTTTGTCCTTGAAATTACACCGCAACAAAGGAGTTTCTTGGCCAGTGGCATTGCATGCGAGTATCCTTGAGTCCCACTAGTGCCAGTAAGCTCGTGTAAAGTGAAAAACATTCCAATTGAATATCGTTGCACAGCTCCTTTAAAGGGGTCATGAAACGATATCAGGTTGCAATACACATGGCTTTGCAGAGGCGTACTGGTCCTAGTTAAAGCCCATCGATGCTTGTTCTACAAGTACGGCAACTAATATAAGCGACCAAGCACATTCCGCTGGAACAAAAGGGCGTCATTCAGTTCAGTATTCTGCTGTGCGCTGTCATTCGCTACCTAAACCCTGCACCGTCATGCTGTCGGCGCTTCAAAGAATGTCGCTACTTGTAAGAAGCTCTTATCTAGGAACTTTAGTCCTAGTCTGGCCCAAGTATACTCGCACAGACCGCCACTGGTTCAGAAGCTTCTTTGCCACGGTGAAATTACGATGATAAAAGGGGACTCTTTCTTTCAGTCTTGCCTTCGCGAAGCTTGATGACATAATTGTGGGATCGAAACCACCCGCCTGACCAGGCTCGAGCGCGGCTCATGGATTTGACACGAGAACTACTTGAGCACTCGACTTCGGCTCGTAACAACCTCGGCGGATACTCGGAGAGTGGCTCGTGTCCAACCACTGCGGTGATGAGAATAGCCGAACTCTAACAACGCCTGGAGCTCAGCACGCCTTTTCCACTTTCCCAACCCCAGTGCGGGGCTATGAGCAACTTTGGCCACGGTGGGAGAAACATTTAGGTGATGACTCTCTGTCCGACGCGGCGACCACATTATGTTCGGCGCACCGAGCGCTTCACTCGCTCGGGAATTTATGGCGCCCAAGTATGGGATCAATCCCAAACCGACCGCTCCGGTTGTTTCTCCCAGCGGTAGTTCCGCATTCCCTCTCTCACCGCTTCTTGTTGTTCCTCACCGCCGCCACGTCGCCTTCTAGTCACAAGAGTCCGTAAATCTATGTTGTCTTCCCTCTTCTTCTTCTTTTTCGGGTTAAGGCTGTGGGTCTCCTTAGGGCCACTGCCTTTGGGAGTACCACGGTCGCGGCGAGACGCTCTACCGCGAAGCGGGTTCGTGCTCGCGTGGCATGCTGCTCATCGAGCGCAAAGAGACACCAGTCACGTTGGTAACGGTGATAAACTCTGTTTATTTACAATCCAAACAAATAACAAAAAAGACAGCGGCAATCAGCTGGTGAACGCCGTCGGTGTGGAGATCGCCCACGGCCGAACGAAGCGGGTTCGTGCTCGCGTGGCATGCTGCTCATCGAGCGCAAAGAGACACCAGTCACGTTGGTAACGGTGATAAACTCTGTTTATTTACAATCCAAACAAATAACAAAAAAGACAGCGGCAATCAGCTGGTGAACGCCGTCGGTGTGGAGATCGCCCACGGCCGAACGGTCGTTCACGAAGATACAAAGGACGGGGTAAACGCTCACCGATGCGCCGGACGGTTCCCCGTTGTCGCCGCCGCCGAAATCCCAGGAAGAAGAGAAGCCAGCTCCCGCTGTCCGCTGGTTTTGAGATAACAGCGGGGGCGAAGTGGCCAATCAAGGAGCGACACGTCGATCTCCTTTGTGCGGGGGTTCGTTACGGAAATCGCCCCAAAGGGGGAGAGGAGGAAGCCACTCACAGTGGTATGCAGCGCCACCTCTCGCTACGTCAGCGCGGCCGCCACGGCGCGCCAAAACACTGACGCTACAGAATGTTGAGGGATCACAATCCCCACAAGGCTCACCTTCGTGCACGATGGTAACATTTGAGATCGACACAGCACCAAAGCAAAACACGTGGCCAGCCACTGGCCGCACACCACCACCAAACCGCCACACAGCGAAAAAGGCTAGCACGCTACGCCGCCGACACCGTGGCCGCCGAGGAGGGACCTCATACCTCAGCGCCCTCCGCGGCGGCGCGGAACGAACTACCCCTGGTTCGAGGCTAGCTCCGAACACGATCTGGTCGCTCGCTCCCCGCGGGAAGAGCGACCAGAGTCACCAGACCGCGTGGCCGCTTGTTCTGGCTCCGAGTCGAGGGGATGAGCGATGCTCGTATTTCTCGAATTTTTTTGGCGACTGCCATTTCCTAGAAAGACGAACTAAGGCAAGTTTGTTCAGTTATTAAGGTTAGCGAGTGATTCTAAATAGTGTTTATCGAAAGTAGAAAACTCTTTGCCTGGTTCCTTTAAGGGTTAACAGACAATACACTCGGCGTCAACTATTTCGTGCTGCACTGTCAAGGCTAGCGTAGCTTCCACAGTACTCAAATTCGGTCAAAGTGCACGAGCGCATGCGAATGGTACGCAACGCGAAGCCGCGTGCTCAGCAGTGTGGAGCTGCAGCACCGTTGAGGCTACGCAAGCCTTGACAGGTAAAAGCACCCTACTTGACAGTCTAGCACCAAACGGTTGACGCTGAGTTTGGGGTGCCTTCATGTGCGCTTTGCTTGGAGTGATCACATCTGACCATTTTGTTCTAAACGCTTCTGTCTTCTTTTTTTTTGTTCTCGAGCGCGGGAAAGCGCATCTCCCGGGACAAGCTCTTGGCACTGACAGTGCTACGACGGCACGCTCTTATCGGCTATTTCTTTGTATTTCTCCCGAGGGTCCTGAACAGAAGAAAATCGAGGCACCATAATATTGAAAACGTAGAAGAGAAAAACAATTGACGCCAACTGTTTTGTTTTTAACAAGCAGCGTTACTTCGCAAACAAATGTTTTTTTTTTTTTTCTTTTACGAGCCACGCGCAGCCTATTTTTAAAGCTTGTTGAGTAGGAGTTTGTTGTTGGGAGAACTCCGAGATATTAAATCAGTTAAACAAAAAAAAAACAAAAAAAAAAAGCTTGTGTCCGTCTGGTGTCACGGAAACGCGGATTCTTTCCTGTGATTAAGGTCTTGAAAGGATCAGTGTTTCTTCGGATTTGACTAATTTGACAGACTGCTTTCTCTTCGCGTTTCATCCGCCAATTACGCCAGAACTAATGAGGATTAGGCGAAGACACTAAAATACAAAAATTACACCATCTTCCCGAGGGGAACCATGGGGTGATGCGGAGCATCGTGTTGGTTCCGAGGAAAGAGTCAGTTGCGTGCTGACGTCGAGAGATGGCGCCACCGACTGCCCTAGCGTTACCCCCTACGCGAGCCTTCGTCGCGGCTCGCGGCAGAGAAACTTGGAACGCTCGCCGCTCGCCGTTTATTTTTTTTCACACTTGAAGGAGAGGAGACTAGAGGAGGAGAGTTGCGCGTGCGCGCGCGGTGTGAGGAGAAGCGAACGCACGCGCAGTGCACGCAGCTGGTAGAGAGAGAGAGCAGAGAGAGTAACGCGCAGCTGTTGGAGAGAGAGAAGGAGGAGAGTTGCGCGTGCGTAGTTCGAGTGCCGACTACAACGCCGACGCCGCGGGACATAGACCCGAGCAAGAGATGCTCCGCATCTAAAACACCTAGCTTTAATATGTCATTAGTAGGACGTTCTATACATACAAAGGAGCTCGAAAGGTGTGCGTTATCTCAGAACAAATAATGTTTTGTGTGTGTGTGTTTCTATCGTCATTCAGCTGGACAGAGAATAGCGCGTGTGAAGCCTCGGCTGCTACAATTATAATATCGGCATAATCTGGGATCGGCTCTGTCGAGTACAACATGGGAGGGGTCAGCGCGTTTATGTTGCTTTATACTGCGTGTCTGGTGAATTAGGTTATTTTTAACGTGAAACGTTGTTTGGCTAGTTGTTCAGCATTTTGTTAAGCGTGTTAAGCGAAGCCTGATAAGCGTGACCGCGAAGTTCGATGCTGCTTGGTTAACGGGGGAGATCACGTGAGCAGAAAAAGTGTAGGCGAGGAGGAGCGAGGAGGAGTTCGACCACCTGTGCGCACAAAGGGAAACGAGCTCGATACTATGGAAGGCGCTGGAAGACCGCGAGGTTAATCATTGCTTCATTCTAGCAGCCACTATCAAGTGTACACACATGGTACTCGTTAAACTATCCGATGAAGAGCGTCCTGAACGTATAGGTTTCTGGCGTCTTGAAACTTAGAGTATCGCTAAACGTGTGGAATGCTAGGACGTTTCACGTACGCAACACGATCGCCTAGCAATTTCCCATATCGTTTGCGCGGTTTTAATATTGATTGGGGAAAATGAAGAGCATGGCTTCAGTAGCGCCGGAGTGTACCGCCCCGGCAGGGAGTCTCTCTACACTCTAA
>JABSTQ010005245.1:0-39840 GCA_013358835.2 Ixodes persulcatus
ATGGACACACTTACTTGCAAAGGATAGTGTGCATAGGTTCGTGCATTGCACCTGTACTCAGCGACCTATATCTTGCACATATCGATAGGATTCTACAACAGAGGTTAGATGACACAAAAGTAGTGCGAGTGTTTAGATACGTGGACGATTTTTTAATTTTTCTAGCCACCGATGAACACAATTGTTCACGCTTGACGGACAACGTCCTCTCGGCATTTAAAGACTGCGGAGACCCCTAGAAATCACCCACGAGTTGCCGGTTGAAGTACCCTAAGGTTCTTGGATCTCCGACTGGTGGTGCAATCCCACCACGTCTGCTGGTTCTATGAACCCAGGGTAAAATCCACTCCTCCCTTTCAACTCCGCGCACTCAAAACTCGTGAAAAGAGGCATCGTGCGGTATGCTTAAAGAGCTCAATCACAAAGTCGTGCTCACATTCCATACAAAAGAGTTCGACGGCAAATTGCGAGACTGAAGTCCGCAGGGTACCCTGTTTTCTTATGGTGTCAGTGGTCGAAACTATTCTTAAAGAAATGCAGCAGGGAACGGCGTCAAACAAACACACAGCGACAGGACAAGAACCAGTCATCGTCCCTTACATCCACAATTGGTTCCCACGGCCTTAAGAAAACAGCGAACAGAGTCAATGTGATGTCGTGTTTTCAGCACCAGAAACTGTCTAGCCTTTGCAACACGTCACGTCACACCCTCAAATCCCTATCGCTGCTCCAAGAAGCATAGGACCAACTTTGTGCCTTGCGTTGAGGGGGTGTGTATTCATTCCCCCTTTCCTGCGGAAGACAATACGTTGGACAAACTGGGCGTTGTCTAATGACCGCCTTCGAGAACACAAACACAAACATCCGTAAACGCCAATGCTCTGGCCACTTGGGGATACACTGTCGGGATTGTGGGTGTGTCGCAGATTTCAACAACAAGCCTCGTGTTGGGCAAAAGTGTAAACCAATTAAAAGGGAAATCATCGAAGCCGAGAACATCTACGACTAGAGGACAAATGTGTTAGTACGCCGTCGATAACATTATCACGAAAAAGAGATTAATATTTAGCCGTGAATAGCCCAAGCGTTAGACGGGAATTTTTGACTCTATTTCGTCTTTTTTCAAATCGTCTCAAACTGAAGTAGAAGTAGAAGCCGAAGTTACACACGAAATACAAAGTGTTATGTGAGCGCTGGGTGAAAGGTGGGTTCTTTGGGTGTGTGGATGCTGAGTTGACAGTTTTTCGAGTGCGCTACTACGTCGACAAGTACTCACAGCCATCACCTTGCCTCCTCGAGAGAACGACGACGAAGACGGTGGGGGGTTTTGATTGAGTTTCTACAGCGAAGTATATATGAGCAGTTTAATGTCTATGCAGGTAAGCTCTCGGCATTTGATAGCTCCATCTTGAGTGGTGGCATGTAGACTTTTCCATACCTTTCACATACGATGGGGCTTGCAGTGAACCTAATGGAGCACCTGCACCGGGAATTAAAATCGGTCCTCTTGTCGTAGACGAAACGTTGAGTGTGATACTAATCTCTCGCGATTCAAGCTCGCAATCGACTGACTTCATAAATAAGGATTCTTGGGGAAAATGCGAAGCTCGATAACATTGCAGCCACACTCGCGCTGCAGCTTCTTGTGCTCATGGCACACTTTCTGCTATTGCTCTTATGCTTTTTAAAATTATTTATCCATCCGACGACCACGCAGTGGTGGCCAGACAACCGTAGATGTTCGGAAATTGCAACACGGTAAAAAGGAGCACTCGGAACTACATAACTCATTCACGACGTCCGTTTTTAAGCCTTTTCTCCATACCCTTGGCGGTTGCACACCCTGTGTCAGCGGGCAATCCAAAAATGCACCAGGTCGAGGGTACGTCAGTTACTGGCTGGTTTGAGGTTATGCGAAAAAGGTCTATATGTAATTAAACAGAGTTTATCGTGAGACACCCTCCCGTCTCCTGATGTTCCTGCCTGGAGTCGGCCTGCGGTTCCTGTCCTGGCTGGCCCTGCCTGAGGCTTCCTGGGGAACTCCTCGGTCGCAACACGAGCCAGTCAGAGGGTTGGAGCGAGGCACGTGACCGTTGGAGTGCACCCCTTTTCTGGTTAGCTGTCACGCTGTTCTCCCCTTAAGGGGTATTCACACGAGGGAGAAATCCCGGGGATTTCTCCCCGGCACGCGCGCCTCACGAGATGAAAAACGCGAGGCTTTTGCACATCGCAAAGCCTGACGTTTTCATCGTTGGGATGCGCGTGTCGGGGAGAAATCCCCGGGATTTCTCTCTCGTGTGAATACCCCTTTAGCGTCCGTCGTCCTCCAAGTTATGCCGAAACGGTAAAGATACTAACTTCACGCCCTGCATCCATACATCCATACAGCAAAATTTATGACGGAACATGACGTTGAGGAAAGCTTACCGCTGATCCAGTTATGATATGAACCGGAGCTCCTGGATTTGTGTAGGGCTTATCATAGCTTCCGTTGTATACCTGAATGAATTGAAAAACAGTTTTTGTTTTGTGTGCTCACGGTTTTTTACTGAACGTTTCGAGCAATCTGCAAGTTTTTTATGTGTGTGTGTGTGTGTGACGAAAATGAGAGACTACGAGAGAAATGCATTAATTGAAGCAGGAATAGCCTTGCCTTGCGGTCGTAGACAGGCCAGACCTGCCAGAGTCTTTCGTAGGAGTGCTCGTGGGCCCAGAACTCGAGATCGACTCCGTACTTGTAGAAGAGGTCTTCCAGCCCGTACAGGTGCCTGACAGGGAGACCCTTCCGGACCTGCGTTCGAGAAGGGCAGTGCGCGCGTGTTCTGACGTTCCTCGAGGATTTCCCTCGAATGTCGTTCGCTGCACAAACTAGAAGCGATTCTTGAAAAAGGAAAAGAGAAAGCGCAGAAGCTCCTTATTAGCCACATTGCCTCACTACATTAGATACCGTTTCCCAGGAACGTCTGGTGGTGGTCAGGTGGCTCCAGTCTGGAGCGTCTGGAGCCACCAGTCTGGAGCCACCAGACTGGAGCGTCTGGTGGCTCCAGTCTTCAGCAAGAGTTAAAGGGGCGATGCAACGATTTTTGTATTTTGCGCAAATACCGTTAGAACGGATCCCTGACGTTAATGACCTGTGAATACCCGTTCGTTTTTCACCACACGCAATCGAGTCGCGGAAAAAAATTAAGAAAAACGAGCAGCGTTCACCCCCTCAACTCGCAGCCAGAACAAGCGGCCACGTGATCTGGTGCGATTATATGCCGCCAATGTTGATCATAGCCATGCGCTGGGTTGGCAAGGCACAGGACACGCGCTGGGTTCCAGACATTGTTATGGCTCGGCTTTATCGTCATTGCAGCGATTGGACACGGGCCACTACCCGGATGCTTCTCGAGCTATCGATTATCACGAGCCCAAATCGAGTGTCCACGCCATGCTCGGGTCCAATCTATGAGCAACATTCAAATATCGTCACTGGGCGGTAGTGCTACTGCCCAGCTACGTCATCATGGTTTTGCGAAGGAGAGATTGAATGAAAACACTCGCTTTCGTCCTCGAAATTACAGCGGAACAAAGATTGTCTTGGCCAGTGGCGTCGCGTGCGAGTACCTTGAAGTACCACTAGTGCTAGTAAGCTCGTGTAAAGTGAAAAACATTCCAATTGAATATCGTTGCACCGCCCCTTTAAAGGGGTCATGAAACGATTTTCCTACTTCTTTCCTCCTTAGCTTTAATCCTCACTCAAATGCGAATTGTGAAATCACGTGGTCGTGACATCCTTCGGCACCGGTGCGATGACTCCTAGATTCCACGTGCTTTTTATGCACACCATAGAACTTGTCATTCCCCAGTGACAATAAGTTTCCGTCAGGGCACTCATTGGCCCGAACGCGAATCCAAATATTCGTCGACGGATTGATTGTTTGACGAGCGCATACGTCCGAGTGACGCAGTTCTCGTGTCCAATGCGTGCTGGGCTCTGCTGACGTCAGTTTGGCGCCGGTGACGCGCTTTTGGAACCGCAGGATGTATCATAGTGAAAGGCGGAGAGCTTTTGAAGGCAAGAAGGTAAAAAATAGTCCGCTATATTTTCAAATGTTCGTACCGAAAGCTGGCTTTTGACTTTCTAGCCTCTTTCTTTTGGCCAACTAAACGATATGCGATTAGTAAAGTCCGAATTTAAAATCATTCATCCCAACCCAAAATTCGTTTCATGGCCCCTTTAAGATTCGACTCCTGCAGGATGCTTATTGGTATGTCTTGAAATTTGACTAGAAGTTTGACAGCACAGCCACTTCACCTCTTGTAGTAGGTAAAGTAAAGACCGGTCCCCACATGCAGTGGAGCACTGATGTAGCGCTGTTCGCGTTTCGTCGGCTACTTATCGTCTGCTATGAGCAGCCGTTTTGACGGTGCGATACAAAATCTGGTGAACACTCTTGTCATCATGTTCTTGGCGCAAAGTCAGCGCTGTGCTTTTAGCGCTACGCTGGATGTGTGAATAGGCCTTTAATACTAACGATGCTCTCGCTGAAAGTGCAGTCGTCTCGATCGTCGTTGCTGCAGTACATGGGCCGGTGACCCATGGTTATTATCCATGGCCTCTTGGCTCTGTTCTCGGGCTTCGTCGCCTCCTGGGGGAAGAAAGGAAATCACAACGAGGAAAAGACCAGCAAGACCACATGATACGTTTAATGGGGAAATAGTTTTTTTGTGATGGATTCGTATGTTTAAGTGAGAATTAATGTTCGTATTTCAGTACCACTAAAAAGATGATATGGAAAGAAAAAAAAAACAGTTAAGTTTGTTCATTATATAAATCGCATATTTTTCCAACGTTAGCGGAAATGCAAATGCGGTTAATCAAGCTATATAACCTTTTCTAAATTCCTTAAAAATAAAGATTTTTTTTAGGCACATTTTTAATGCATATTTTTGTCCTTTTGCTGCTCGATGATCGACCCTGTTCGGGCTGTGGCTATTATTTCTGTTTGTGGTGTAGGCTAATTTTGAATCTTGTGCCAGTATGGTGATACATCATCATCCTCATCATCATCTTACTATGAGATCTTCCTCGAGCCACTTGTACTGGTTTGCGATCTGTGTGATCCCGTATTCGACGAAAAAGTAGAACTCAGTGGAGAGGCCGATGATATGAGCGGGCCCCATGTCGAAGCTGTAAGAAAAACAGAAACAGCTAGTATAGTCCTACTTTGCTATTTTTAAAACACGAGCACGCAGGAACGCACGCACACACAACACACACAAAACCTATACTTTGGGTTAGGTTGCTTCTTTTCAAACAAATTTAAAACCAAATTTATGGCACGCACACTGCGCCCCCTCGAGACGAATACGCGTACGTGAAACAAACTTCGCGTTCGGTCAGGTGAATTTGTCTATACTTTCAAAATCAAGTAACCCGTTTCGAGGACAGGCGAGAAACTCGGAGGACATATTCGATCGACGCTGCAATCTCGAATGCCTCGGGACACGTGCCGCGGTTTACGAAAATTGAATCGCTCGTATATTGAAGTCTGATCAACGGGCCCAAGTCTCGCTGGCAGAGTAACCTCACAAAGTTTAGAAAATGTTTCGAGCATTCTTCATATACATGCACGGTGACTATCGTACTGTTGCATTTTTTTTTCTTTTTTTTTTCTTTTTTTATTGCGCGGAAACAACATACAGCGATCGAGGTTAAACAAATTTCGCGTATAGGCCGCGGGGCAAGACAGGAGAGCTTTATTTATGCTTACAGGTTGGTACAGTGCTCATGAATATAAAACAAGTCAAGCTTATACGTTTTGCTTGAGCCTGAAGCACGGAGACCCGCGGAGACAGCGCAAGGTCAGTGCCCCGCACTGGTCTCCTGGGTTCGGATTGACTTCGTTTGTTTCCCTTAAAAAATAGCTGTGTCATAGCCACCTGCTGTGTCTTGGCACTACAATCTAGTATTTAACGTGGATAAACAATTCCTTCTAACTGTCTTTGTTAATCTTGCCGACCAAATTTGCCATTCTTCCAAACCAGACAATTTGAGTTCCAATGCAAGTATGCTCGTGGTCACAACAAACTGTGTGCACACTGTCTCCGTTACGGGTAGCCGTGGTTCAAGCCTCTCGCAGTAGCCATCACCATACTCCTTCACATGCGTTGAAGGATTCTTTTGTCGAGTCCTGCATGATGCTTATTGGAAAGCTTATGGATGGTACGAGCAACACTCTTTGGTTAGCAGTGTAATATGCTTTGGCTACACCCGACGACTCGCCACACAACTGTGCCCGCGATGTAAAACGTGTGCCCGCAGTAATCACGAAAAAAAAAGAAACTGCACACGCACAGGAACGCGGGAAAGACATTATACCAAGTACCTAAAGAAGTGGTTGTTTATATTGCCGCTCTTGTCCACCATGCTGAACCGATTGACGTAGTTGGAGAAGTTGCTAAAAAATAAAGAAAGCGATTAAGTATAGCCAGAGTGTCATCCCGCGAAAAGACACGTCTACAGCTTGTTCGTGCACACGATGCGTTTGTACTGGGACGCACTTACTAGCGGTTCTCGTGGTTGCCGACGCAGGTCATGTACGGAACGTACGCGGCCACGGGTTCGATTTGACGCATGAATTCGTCCCCAACACGAGCGTTGTCCTGTGGAGAAACAGAAGATCATCGCATGCTTGCCCCGTGACTGAATCCAGCATCCCACTAATATCCCTCACGCTTGTACAATTTACTTCGTATCTTAATCACATGAGGTGCAAGGTACTCCAGATTACAAGAATAGTGTATTAATGTAGAGTCAGTGACAGAATGAGAACAGCGGGGAGGTCCTTCAGCGCCAGCCTCCAGCGCGAGCTTCCTACCTTCGATAACGCATCGGCGTCCTGCGAGCCTCGAGCGTGCAAGTGCAGCCAAAGCATGGTGGAAGGCAATGAGCGCGTGCTGAAGGCCGGGCATCTGAAAGAGAATCCCTTCTGTTCTTATCTTATCAGCGACCATAGCTTTTGTGGTTTAAATATATGCCCAGTCGATGGTATAGACCTTTCCAAAAACGAGCTTGTGGCCGGTGCCATTTTGAGCGTTCGTGCGTATGGCGCGTGCTTTGCTCGCTTTCCGAAGCGACGAACACGCACGTGCTGGGCTGTGAAGATCGCACGCTGGACTGTGATTTTGTAAACATTGGAAAGGTCTATACGTACCCGTGTGGTCGGGTCAACGTTTATCGTAAAACTGTTTGAGAGAGTATCTTAGTGTTTGCGTTGTCTAGACTTAACATCGAGGGAAACTTGGGTATCGAGTGTTTTTGCTAAGCACGAGGGATATCAGTAAAAGGGATAATAAAACGGAGATAAAACCTTGGGCAGTCTTTCTTATCATGCCAGAAACAATAAGTTCATCGTGTTTGTACTCACAGAGTCCATATCGTAGGCGAAGTCACCTGAAACAAGAACGTATTTATTAGTTGATGATATGGTTTAACAGTACCGGCATATGACATATCGCGATCACTAGAGTATTGCAGTAATATGTGCCACAGTGCGGTATGGCCGTGAGGGGTTCCCATGTACAAATAAAAAATTGGGTCTTGCTACTGGCATGACGCATTCATGTAATCACAGCTGCTCGATGAAAAACGCCAGGATAGCAGCAGTACTGCAACTTTGATATAGTACCAAAAGGCATACCTACTTCCCACGATCTAGATATATAGAAAAAAGTTATAGCAGAGGAACCAATTCAAATATTTTAGTTCCTTAGCAACTTGGTCGCATATATGACGCTTTTCACACTCTGTTGAAACCTACGTTTGCCTACGTTTGAAAAAAAAAAAAGCCCCGTACCAACTTTCCTAAAAAAGAATATATATATAAAAAAATAGCGAATGCGTTTTTTTTTTTTACGTCACGGACAGACAGAAGAACCGTTGGCATTTCTTGCGTTGCGGCACGATGGCCATTGAGTGGAGCGTTATTTTTGTGAGCATAACCTCCCCTACAGCTCGCATGTTGCAACAGAACAGACTCCAGGCAATCATGCATGTTACTTTCATCCAGTGTAGATCCAGATAATGTTCCATCCAAAATATTTCTTACCCACAGGATATCTTCGAGTCTATAATTTCCGTCTGATGGACATTGGGGAATTGTAGTAGGCCGTTTCCGCAGCCCGCTAAGCACCCGGATAGCGCTCCGTAATCCGCCACAAGACCTTGAACTATAAAGATAAGGCTGGAGGCGCGCATGCGCAGCTGCGGCGTTTTCTTCTGGGATACCGTAGCGGAGGAAAAAAACGGTCTACTACAATTCTCTATTCTCAAGATTCGTCTATCGGCGGACGGTGGACGTCTATAAAATGTTCAGAGGACTTGCTCACTATTCCCAGATGTTCACAAATGTCCCGTTTTTGTCTGGTGGCTAAGGGGGATCGGTGGCCGAGGGAGAAAGAAGAAGACGCCGTTTTCGAACGGACGTATTTTCATGCTCTCCAGTGAAAATCAACAATCGGCCTCAGGCCGAGGAAACCCTTCTACTTCAGGTCTAACCGTTAATAACGACATTCAAAGGATGCACCCGGACAACTCAATGACAGTACCCGTAGGCCCAGTGGACACCCGGGCGCAGGCGACAAGCCAAGATGAGCAGATTCTCCTTCCTCGTTTCCCAGCGAGAGCTTTATGCCTCAACTCCGTCTTTCGCCATGCTGACCTTACAGGCCGGCCCTACCGTGCGATAGACCTTCGCGATGGACTGAAGGATGTAATCGATTTGAGTGAAGTGCTGTCCCTGGGGCAGTTTCAGATGAGCCTTTTTTGGATGGCAACGCTCGCAAGCCTTGCAGCCGCGGAAAGGCTGAAAGTGGTGAAAGAACTGAACGTGAAAGGAAAGAAGTGTCTCATAATAGATCCGCTAAAGATGTAAAGATCAAGCTTCTCTGGCTGCCGCTGTATTTAGAAGAAGATCACTGAGGCGTTGGCGCCCTGTGGGACTGTGCGGAGCGTGACGCGAGAAAAGTGGCGAGTTCCAGGGATGGAGAACATAGAAACAATAAACAGAGAAGTCTGTCTGACTCTACATGACACAGCGACAACGGAAAACGTGCCTCATCTGCTCAAATTCGCCGGTTCCCAGTGTCTTGTGGTCTGTGTCTACGATGCAAAAAGGTCGGCCACATCCGTAGACATGTGTCGTACTCCAAAGTGTGCACGTTGCGACAGATTTGGTCATGAAAGTGATGAGTGCTACTCTAGCTACGCAACCGTGCTACGAGGTCCTCTCATCGAACCAGACGCCAATTCGGAACGATTGATTGACATCCCCGAAGTGGTAGACGCTAGCGTGTGGGAATAACAGGGGGGAGGATCACGCACCTTTACATCTGGGGACTGGTGCTCAAAGGGGAATCCGATGCCCGTCCCACCGCGCGGCCGACGGCTACCAGCGAGGGCGGTCGCCGCGCCGGGTTCGGCCAACGCCATGGCAACAACGATGATCCCGGTATCCAACAGCGTTTATTGAGTACCAGGGGTCCCCAACAAGACACTGTGGTCAAGCGAGCCGTGGAGACAGTGTGCCCGCAGCGCCCGCCGACCTGAGAGCCAAAGGGGTAATTGCGAGCGGAGTCATCGCCGGTCGGACGAGCTCACGCCGCTACCCGTCGTCGCAGGAGTTCGGTGCCAGGGCTCTCGGCAGACGGACGTCCACAGGTAGTGGGGACGCCAACTGTCAGAGCCAGGGGAATCGCTAGCGTGGAGTCATCGCCGGTCGGACGAGCTCGCGCCGCGACTCGACCCGTTGCCCGGAGTCCAATCCAGGACTCCCCGACCACACGGCCGTCCACTCGGAGGGCAGGCCCGACTCTCCCCCGCGCGATATCGCTGTTCCCCCGAAATCGGGGAGACGCGCGGAGGAGTGCGAGAGAGTAATCCAGCATGGTGGCATGCTCTCTCCGACACGATACGGAACGAGCCGGCTCGAAGCCAGACAACTCCGGCCGGAACGTCCGCGGCGTACGCCTTCTCGGGGGAGGGGAACCAATGGCTCCCACAATCGGTGAGGTCCTTTCCTCACAAGAGTGGCTTAAAGACCCCGTGCCTCCGAGTTCTGATTACAGCAAGGCCACAACTGACAAAGGACTTTCTGGGAGTCAAGCCACCGCGACCACGCAAGCAGTTGTAACAGTTTGCCAGGAGACCAAGCAGGAAGACACTTAGGAAACGTTGTAAGAACCTGGGCAGATAGCAGACACAACAGAAGACCACAAGTCATCGGATCGCAAGGAGGAGCCCCCAACCAAAATGGACACAACAGTCAGCACTAAGGACGCTAATGACAGCAAGCGAAAAAACAAAAAGCGCTGCCGCCTGGCACCGTCGCGAGTAAGCGAAAATCCACCCTTTCACGCTAGACATTCATGTATATACAAAATCCTCCCCCTCCCTTTCTTCTCCTCCTCCCACTCCCCGTCACCCTCCCTTAGTTGATGGCCCTCGTTTTGCTACCTTAAATGTAAGGGGTTTTAATTCTAGGAAAAAAAACGGTATATCATTTTAAAACGCTTAATTGAAGATAAAGAAGTCGATTTTCTGGCTGTACTGGAGACAAAGCTTTCGACTGATGTGCAGGTATTTTCAATATTTACAATATTTTCTGCAAGACTACGAAGTATGCGTGAGCCGTGTTGTTGGTATTTCTGGTGGCTGTTTATTGTACATTAGAAAGTATTTTCACCTTTCTGAATTAATGGTCACAACAGACCTTTGTGGCCGTTCATTATGTGCGATTTTCGAGTTTTTGACACAAGGTGGAGAGTCATATGTGTTTATGCGCCAAATGAGGTTGCTAACAGAGTAACGTTTTTGACCATCTCCGACCTTATTTGATTTGTGACAGGATGTTAGTTCTTCTAGGAGATTTCAACTGTGTTTGCGATGAAGCTGGCAGAGCTCCAACTAAAGCGCGAATTGACAAGAGCGCAAGGCTGCTGCTAGATTTAGTTGATGAAAGCAACCTTGTCGATGCTGCTTCATTTCAGCTAGGCGGAAAACAGCTTCCATACACACATTTTCAAAATTCATCTCACGCAAGGCTAGATAGAATTTACTGCTCCACAGAGCTGATTGAAAATTTAAATCGTTACGCGGTAGATCCAGTATTTTTTACAGATCACTGCATGGTATCATAACTGTTGGTCATAGACGTAGAAATAAACATACAAACTGGAAGCTATGGAAGCTTAATAACCAAAAGATGAAAAGTTTCTGGCTAGTACGACCGATCTTCTCCAGCAGATAGGACACACAACTGATCATATATTTGTTAAATGGGAGCGTTTCAAGCAAGAACTCAAACAGCTAGCAATTGAGAGAGGTAGTATTATGAAATTTCAGAAGTCTGAGGCAGAAAAGACGCTGCAGCATAATTTACGCGTCTTGGTTGAACTTGAACGCAAATATCCTGGGCAAGGTTTAGAAGATATAACTCGCATAAAAGCTGAGTTCGATCAATTTTATCACGAACGTTACCAAGGCGCGGTTGTGCGCACGTGTGCTGAAGAATATTTCTTGGGAGAACAGCCAACAAAAAAGGCAATGGAGGAGGAGAAAAGGTACGCGATGTCAAAAGAAATACATGAAATAGAACAAAATAGCGTGCTTATCCAAGATAAAGAGGTTATAGCGAATGTGTTTTGTGAACATTACAAGAAGGTATCTGGCAATAATGAAACATCGAAAAATAATGAATATCTGAAAGAACTGGTATCTCTACTGCCCCATTTAGATCAACACTGCACAAAAGAGTTGGAGGAACCTTTCAGCATAGCTGAAATAGAAAAGGCCGTAGATGCCCTTCCAAATAAAAAACCCCAGGTCCAGATGGCATTACTGCAGAATTTTATAAATTGCGTATAAATATCTTATGCCCCATCTTGCTAGGGATTTTTCAAGAGGCCTATGAAACTAATTCTCTTCCCCCTGCATTTCTGCGTACACATACTATTCTCATTCCAAAGACTGATGACAAGCAGAAACTCATGGCCTATAGACCAATTACGTTATGCAATGTACATTACAAAATATTCGCAAAAATGTTAACAAATAGATTACAACGTGTCATTTGCGATCTAGTTGGGAAACACCAGACATGTGGGATTCGTGGTAGAGCCATCCAGACAAATGTTCACATTGCGAGGAGTGTATTGGAATGTGTAACCGACAGCAGTAATCAAGTTGCAATACTTCAGATTGATCTCGCGAAAGCATTTGACCGTGTTTTTCATAGCGTGCTTTTTACAATTCTTTCATATGTTGGCGTTGGAAATATGATATTTCAAGGTGTTGAAATGTCTTACAGTAACTGTTACACCAGCTTAGTCATAAACAATAACGTCACAACGAACATTCCAGTCCGTTCTTTAGTTCGGCAAGGCTGTTCTTTGTCCCCCTTGATTTTTACGTTATACCTTGAACCCTTGTGCCAAAGTATAAAGAGAAGTGAGCAAGAATAGGGCTACATTCTGTGCAAAACAGAAATTAAAATCCAGGCTTACGCAGATGATGTAGCCTACTTCTGCAAGGACAAGAAAAGCGTGACCCACGCTATAGAGCTCACACGCCGCTTTTGTGAAGCCACTGGAGCCTTACTAAATATCGAAAAGTGCAGAGGTTTCTGGCATAGTGCTTGGGCCACGACGATACGAAGGCATTCAGTGGAGTTGCACTCCTTGCGATTACCTGGGAGTGCCCTTGAGACACTTCCAGAGCTGCACATTCTTTTGGTCCGAAGTTGCGACTGGCATAGAAAGGCGAGCCAAGAGTTGGTCTCGCAGGAATTTGTCAATCTTTGCACGATTGACAGTTCGTAACGTATTTCTAGCAGCCAAGCTCTGTTATGTCCTGCAGGTTCTTCACTGTGCACGGACTAATATTCAAATGTTGCATAGAGTGTTTGCTGTTCTCGTTTGGAAGTCCTCTTGGGAACATATGCGTCGTGACAACTTGTTTCGTCGTGTGTCCGACGGTAGACTTGGCCTTCCTCATTTATTCATACGCCAATTGGTTTTCACGATTTCTTTTTCTTAGAGACCAAGAACATCCCTTCCTTCGAGAAGTCATACAAAATAGACTGGCATCCTCTCTTCCAGATTTTATTGTATCTTCCACCGGAAGCCCAACATGTGTGTTGATAGGGTACCTGAAAGAAGTAGTCGATGTCTTTAATTTTTTGTCTGTAAGATTTTCAAGAGATTATCTAACGACTATAACACGAAAGAAGTTAACAAGAGACCTTGTAGGTGTCACCTTTCCAGCTCCAGTGTATCGCATATTGTTTGATATTAACCCCGGCCAAGATGTACTACGTCGGGTGAAGAAAATGTGCATTCCCGCTGCGGCTAAAACCTTTTTTTTTTCTTTTAAACTGAATTGCTCCGTATCGCCTACCAAAATGTGGTTAGAAGTAGGGGGACTATTCGTACCATGGTCAGAAAACTGTACCCTGTGTAAAACACCTGAAACGGTAGAGCACGCTTCCACTGCTGGGATGCAGTGTTCTTTTGGGATGTTTTGCAGCACACTCTAAAGAAAGATATTGATATTACAAGTTACACGATTCGTTTCTTATACCTGTTTCACCTGGGGATACCTTTCCTTACGACCTCGTAATTCTTCTGTCTTTGTACAGCATGTGGAAATCTCGTCTTGATGTTAGAAACGAAAACGTCCACCCAAAAACTGTACGCTTATTGCATTTCATCGACCTTGTAACCCGTGTCAAAAAAGTGTATAATACCCTGTAAGACGCACCCGACTGGCTACCATTGTTTACTAGCCTGGGAGTCATCAGAGTTTTGAAGTATGAGTGAACAGTGCACGAATTGAACGTTAAATAGGCGCTTTGGTTTTGTCGTATTTTTTTTTTTTTATGCAACAAAGAAAGAAAAAAGGATCGGTGGCCGAGTGGTCTAGCGCACACCAGCTCGGAGCGCGTAAAGCGAAAGCTCGAGCTGCAGAACTTAGGATCCTGGGTTCAATCCCCACCCCTGCCCGTTTCGATCTGGATGAGCATCGTACCGGCGTGCGGTCGTGTATCACTACTGCGTGGTACACGTCAAAGACCCCTGGTTAGCGGTTGTACCGCACTGGCTTAATTGCTCATCTAGAGCTGAGACACCAGACGCCCACTGAGGCAGACTAATTTCCGGCTGTATAAACATACACACAACCATTTGCTTGCTGGTGGCTATCCTCAGGATCCGACAATTGCCTTGGGGGAGGACGTCTCTATATTTATTTATTTATTATTTATTTACTTACACTCAAGGCCCCGAAGGGCATTACAGAGGGGAGTGTGGGAGAGGGGGGAAGGGGGGGGGGTGACAAAAGTACAGTTGTTGATACAGTTAAATATAAGACAGTAATTAATCATTTAAAATATATTTTACAATGTTATAACAGTAATACCAATTAGAAAATGGTTAGTCAAAAACTAACAAACAAGGCATTTTTAAAATCAATATTACTGCTTGAGAGAAATAAACCGGCGACCCCTGTCAGTACTGTTTTGCGCCCACCACAAAGCAACCTGAACTTTGTTTGCCACTTGATCAAGACCCGCCGACTCACCCACGTGGAGAACAGCGTCGATGGTCCCTTTCTGGGCCTCTTCCTGAAGGAAAGGAAGGGACTGGGCGTTCACGTTGCCCATGTCTCCGAACACGGCCAGGCGCGGGCTCCACTGCTGGCCACTCTTCATGGCTCGGAAGGAGAACAGTGGGCTCCAGCCCACGTGGGAACCGCAGTGGTACCCTGTGTGCGGACGCCACAGTTCATTGGGCAAGCGAGACGTTGCTCGGTGGGTACGGCGTCGATTTTAAAACACCGCGGTTCGACAGACATAAATTAACTGCATAGTATGGGAAACGCTTAACATGTTTTGGTGCTTTGATTTTCCCGCAATTGAACCTGTCTGATTTAATTATGACTGGTTCCATCACATATTCGCAAAATCTGACCGTGCGCTATGGGGGGTATATTCACGGGACGCCATGCTGTTGGACGTTGTTCACAGAGCACTTCCAAAACTAGCTCCCATTCATTGTCATCTAAGAACAACGACTCTGAATGCGTAGAATGAACGTTGAACGCGCATCCTCTTGCATTCCCCGTATTCAGTGAAGCCAAAGCTATGGGTTTACCCGTGAGCTCGTGGACCTTGAGCGCCGATCAAAGCAGTACTCGCGCGGTAGTCGCCAGAAAACGTTGTCCTCGAGCATCTTTTTGAGCATGCGCTGCGAGCAACGTCCAACAAAATGGCGTCCCGTGAATACACACTATACACATGGCTTGCACGTAACGTCGTCGCCCCATGCTGGGGGTCACTCACACTTGTTCTTGCTGAGAATTCGATAGTAAGAAATGTGCGCTGCAGAAGGAACGCGCTCAGAAGCAAGGTCACCAGAGTGGCCGCTGATGTGGCGTCAGTGCAAGCCATGTGTTTTACCAAAGAGCTCTTGGAGAAGCAAACGCTGCGCTCTACGGAAGGCCACCGCCGATTGTAGAGGCCAAAGATATGTCTAGACCTAGAAACAAATTCTACGGTGTGACACTGCTGCATGACGTTTCACTGACGTCACACGCGCGTGACACTCGTTGGGAACGAAGTTCGCGGACTTACTGTACAGGGAGCCAGGTTGGAGGCCGGTCAAGGTAACCCGGTGTATAAAGATGACTCGGCGTTCGGTCCCGCCGTCCTGGAACTTGGTGCTGTTGCCCAGTGCCCTCTGGTCAAGACCCGCTTGTCCAAACTCTACCACTGACTCGTCAGTCGCGTTGATAGTGGTCCACGTGACGATCATTTGGGTCGGGTCCACTGAGCACAAAGAATATCAATAATCGTTGACCAGTGATCGTTTTTTTTTATAGTAATCTATAGTCGGCTGCGCCGGTTTCAAATCCTTCCGCAATCGAAAGAAGAGTTCACTGGAAACGCTCATTGTTCCGCTTCAATGGATAGATAATGGCCACAGAGTGGCGCCAACTTGTCTCCGACTCCCACTTTTTAAGAAAGCGACCTTTGTATTCATCGGAGAAGGAACCGAGCCCCTGAAAGCAGCCTTTGTATCAATCGGTGGGGGAAGCTAATCCCCGAAAGTCGTCTTTGTTTCCCTCGGAGGGGAAAGACTCTAATCTCCCTCTTGTGGCTTCCACAATGCTAAGTCAAAGTCGAAAGATAAATCAAATATGTACAGAAAGGCAATACCCTCCTCGCGCGTTGGCCGCAACGTCACGGAAACCATGGGACGCTATTGGATGCGGAGGTGGCGGAGGGATATATGATTCCCTTTAAGGGTGTGATGTTATAGGTTCAGGTCAAACCGCCGAAGGAGGAATTCAGTCAAACCGTGAGCTTTGATCAAGATATATATATTTAAAAAAAAGAAAAATAATAAACGTTCTAGTTATATACAAATGTACAAGTCGGAAGCGGTCTCACTTTCGGTCCGTCCTCATGTGGCTGGGGAGCTTGGTGCTGTCTGGTTGCCAGCAGTGCTTGGTTGCTGCTGAGCGATGTTCCGCGTGTTTCTTGATGATGGTCTGGGATGCCCTGCTCCGGGACACCGCCGAAGTCGTTGGTCGTTCCCAGTGATGTTACTTGGTGCTGGTTTGGGATGCTATGCTCCGGGACACCGCCGAAGTCGTTGCTCGTTCCCACCAGCGGCTACTTCGGGTCGCTGCCGAATGCCTCGTTCACGCGGGATGTTGATGCTCAGGTAGCACACCGCCAAGCTGGTATTTCGCCCGTCAGGAGCACCCTCGGGACGTCGCCGGGTATGCTTCCACCTGGACGGGTTGCGGCCGAACAAGACCCCTTCGTCTTCTTCTCCTTCGCCCCCTCCTCTTCCGATCTGCTTCCTCGACGTTTTCTTCTTCTCCTCCATTTCTCTTTTGTAGCACGACATTTACCCCCTCCTCCAGAATTTAGTCGTACTAAATTTCCACAACACGTTGATGCATCATCTTGTTTTTTTCTTTTCTTACGTCCCTGTGTTGGTTAACCAGTTTGCGAATCACTTTCACACCCTGAAAGTTTTATATCTGGCTCGCACCCAGTTCACAATTTCAGGTGCACCAACACATCAGCTACATTTCAACTGCCGAAATTAAAACACTTCTACCCGTTACTAGATCATGGTATACTTCTATCATGCGTATACATATTATCATATCTTTATTTTTTCACGCTACCCTTTTGTGTCGTTTAAACTCTGCTCAAGTAGTCCGCCCCGATATTGTCTTTGCTTTGATATACTTCATCCTAAATGTAAACTCTTGCGGAGATAAACTCCACCTCATTACCCTTGCGTTGTTGAGTTTCGTCTTATTCAAATATTGTGGCGGTTGATGGTCCTTCTCAACTACGAATTCCTTTCCGTACAGGTAAATAGCATATTTACCAATTGCCCACACGAGTGCGAGACATTCACGTTCTATAGCCGCAAAGTTCTTTTCGTTCGCGCTAAGTTTTCTACTGCCATATAACACTGGGTGCAGCATGCCCTCGTGCTCTTGCAACTGCACTGCTCCCAAAGCTTCGTCCGATGCATCCGTACGCAGGACGAATTGCCTAGACACATTGGTCGCCAACAAAATAGGTAGTTCTGCCAGCCTTCTTTTAAGCTCTTTGAAGCTTGTGTCATGTTCAGAGCACCATTGTACTGTGTTATTTTGTCCCTTCCTTGTGAGGTTAGTAAGTGGAGCTGCTATCTCTGCATAACGGGGTATGAACTCTCGATAATATCCTGTAAGACCTAGAAAGGCTCGCACCTGTTTTTTGTCGTTGGCGCCGATGCTTGTTGAATCTTTTCTATTATTTCCCTCTTCTGTGCGATTTGGGCCATACCTAGCTTGTGACCTAAAATCGTTATAGCGTCAAACCCAACCTCACATTTGTTTTGCTTAACCGTGAGATGATTCCTCTTGAGACATTCAAAGATTTGCCGTAATGCTTGGCAGTGATCTTCCCACGAGTCAGTGGCCACCAAAATGTCGTCAATGTAGTGATGTACATTAGGACGGACCTCATCAACTTGGTAGACACTGCGGCAGCCGTCTTCAACCCGAAAGGCATAAACCGGAATTGGTAAAGGCCAGTTCTCGTAGAGAAGGCGGTTTTCTCCTTGGCTGATTCTTTCATCGGTATCTGCCAATACCCCTTCGCTAGATCCAATTTAGAAAAATATTTTTTTTGCCCGACTCTTGCAAACACTACGTCCGACCTTGGTATAGGTTCAGCGTCAGCCACTAAGACTGCGTTCAATCGCCGAAAGTCAACACACAGCCTATTGGAGTCATCAGGTTTTTTACCATTATTATGGGTGCGTTGTAGGCGGACGTGGATCGTTCGATGATGCCTAATCTTAGCATCTCTTCTACTTCTTCTTCCACTTCATCATGAATGGCAAAAGGCAGCGGATACTGCCTTACAAACACCGGCTCTTCTGTCATCAATCGAAGTTTGCATTGCAATGCATTTGTTCCGCCCGGTACATCAGAGAATATATCTTTAAACTCTCCGATCGCGTCAGCCAGATCTTTCTTTTGCTTTTGGCTTAATTTAGGATTGATAATCACATCCTGCGCTCCCTGCTGCCTTTTTAGACTGGGCGTCGTGATCTCCCCTAGATCTTCAACCTCATCTTGAACCACCATCACCCCACAACATTCATTCTTTTTTCCGCGACATACGTATTTTTGCAACATGTTTATGTGAAACATTTTTCTTTTGTCTCCAACCAGCAGTTCGTAGTTTACATCGCCTTTTCGCCTCACAACTTCGTACAGCCCCTTCCACTGCATGTTTAGTTTTTTGTGATCACTGGGTAGTAGTATGAGCACTCCGTCCCCTGGCTCGAACCTTCGAGCCTGGCTCTTCCGGTCGTAGAACCTTTTCTGTTTTGCTTGCGCCTCTGCCATGATCTCATGCGCCACTTCGCATATGTTCTTCAGTTTGTCCTTGAGTTCGATCACGTATCCGTATGATGTTTTTAACTCCTGGTTTAAGCTTTTGTTGGACCACAGCTCCTTAAGGATGGTCAAAGGACCTCTCACATTTCGCCCGTACAACATCTCAAATGATGCGAATCCTAGCGACACTTGTGGTACTCCTCTATAGGCAAAGAGGAGTGCTGGGATATTTCTATTCCAGTCTTTAGGTCGTTCCTGTGTCATTCTCTTCATCATTTGCTTTATGGTACCATTAAATCTCTCTACGAGCCCATTACACATTGGGTGATATGGCGTAGTTAACAACTGCCGAAAGGATAATAGACGTCCTATCTCTTTCATAAGATTGGAAGTGAAGTTCATAACTCGATCACTCAGAATCTCCTTAGGTACTCCGTACCGGGGGAACATCTCGACTAGGGCTTCTGCCTCCTGCGGGGTATTAATGGTTTTCAATGCCACGGCGTCCGGGTACCTCGTGGCTACATCAACCATTGTCAATATATATCGGTTTCCCTTGCTGGATTTCGGGGTTATTGGTCCAATGATATCTATCGCTACCCGGTGGAAGGGTTCTTCAATTATGGGCATACTCATCATTGGGGCCTTTTTCACGGTGCCTTTTGGTATAGTGCGTTGGCACACATCACAAGACCGTATGTGGCGTTTCACGCCACCTTGCATACCAGGCCAAAATAATTCTTCCGCTACCCTAGCGACCGTGCTCTTTACCCCCTGATGGCCCGACATTATTCCATCGTGAGCCAATTCCATTACAGTCTTTCTAAATACCGTTGGTACAATGAGTTGGTGTTCCACGACCCCAAAGCTGAATTCGACTCGACGGAACAACAAATCATCCTTCACGATGTATTCCGTTGTTACGTCACATCTCCATTTTCGCACTCGTTTATTCAGACTTCTAAAACACCTCTGCAGACTCTCATCCGACTTTTGCTCCCCTGTCAAATGAAGAGCTGTGACTTCTAGCAGCTCTATAACCGGCGCCTTGAGCTGGGGCAATTGTTTCTCTTCACTCTTTCCCGTTCTTCTTGCACCTGCTGCAAATGACACCTCGTTATGAATCTGCTCTACATTCAACGACTCCCCTTCTCCGGTTTCTTGCAATAGTCGATCGTTCTCAGCATGCGAAGTAACGCTGTTCATTGAATTCGACGGCGTTTCGCCATACACTTCATCTCTCTGGTGACGTATTTTCTTTGTACTTGTGCCCCACCCTGAATCCGGGCAGTCCACTTTTCTAGCCCCTGGGATGTTACCCAGTATGAGGTCATACAGCGGTTCTTCTACGCATTTGGCACGTACTTCCCCCGTGTAATAAGGTGTATCTATGTTCATTATCGCTTCAGGCATAACCTTCATGGTACCGTCAACCAGGATAACCCCAGTGGACGTCCCTGGGAACTCTTCACTTTGTACCAGTCTCTTTCTTACAAGTACTGTGTTGGTTCCACTATCCCTAAGCACTGATATCTTAATATCATGTAACCTCCCTTCGACCACCGGCATCATCATGTCAATATTGTGTACTAAATCAGCGTCAGTAACATGTTCAAATCTTGTATCTGTTCACTCTCTGCTGTTCTTTGTTGTCCCTCGTTAATGCCTTCTGTCTTTTATCCAGGACACACGCTGATTTGTTCTGGGAGTGATTGACGCACTGCCCAGCTTTGTGTCCTATTTTGCCGCACTCAAAGCATTGTACTCCTGCCTGATTTTGTCTATATCCGCTTCTGCAGTCACTTGCCTTATGCCCAACCTTACTGCACAGAAAGCATCTTGGCGATGGTCTTCGGGCTCCTCCCGTTTGTCCAGTACCCTTACTGTTCTAGCCGTCTGGTCTCAGTGTCGTACAACCCTCGTCTTTCATAGCACCCAGATTGCATTTTCCCTGAGCTTCCAGGTACTGGACAGCTAGCTCTGCCATTTCTTGCGCTGCATTCACGTTACGTTCTTTTAGAAAAATGGCCAACTTAGGGTGGCAGCAACTAAGGAACTGTTCGGCTATTACCCTATCCCTCACTGCCTCGAACGTCTTCTCTGTCTGCGCCATTTTGAGCCACCTATCAAAATAATTACTCAATCTGGTACAGAATTGTCGTCCAGTTTCTGCCTCCTCCAGCTTGCTTCCTCTGAACTTTTCTCTAAAACCGTCTGCAGTTAGTCTGAATCGTTGGAGCAAGGCGATCATAACCTTCTCGTAGTCTAGGGAGTCAGCTGCTGTTATCCTCCCGAATGCGGTTAAAGCTTCACCCACGAGTCGCCCATTCTTCCTTCGCCCATCCTTGTCCTACCGCAATCCTCTCAAATCTATGCAAGTAGGCATCTAAGTCATCGCGCTTCTCGTCAAAGGGTGGCATCAATTTCTTCAAGCAAGCTCGTCCTCTTGACTGACCTTCGCCCACTCCGTCTGTTGTCGCCCCACTGGCACGTTCTGTTTCCGCGAGTTTGATCTTAAGCTATATCATAGCGATCTCATGTGCCGCTTTCAGTCTGGCGTCCTCCCTCTCCCTCTCAACCTTCTGCTGTTCCCTCTCAGCCTTCTGCTGTTCCCTCTCATGTTCGAGTCTGGAATCTTCTCTAACGTGTACTCTCTTCTCTCTCTCACGCTTTCGTTCCTCCTCCAGAAGATGTAACGCTTCCTCTTTTGTTAGTCCGAGGGAGCTTCCTAAAGCCATTATCTTTTCAAAATCCATTTCAGACTTAATGGGAAATGTTCACTGGTACAACTGGCTTTCCTCACTCAGCGGTTTGAATCCTGGCAGGCTCGCCAAATTGTGATGTTATAGGTTCAGGTCAAACCGCCGAAGGAGGAATTCAGTCACACCGTGAGCTTTGATCATGATATATATATTTAAAAAAAAGAAGAAAAATAATAAACGTTCTAGTCATTAACCATGTTGATTTAACCTGAGACTGGGGTAGAGAAGAAGCATCAAAACGTAGAAGTCTCAGGTTAAACCAACATGGTTAATGTTCACCAGCTCGCCTGCACCATTATGATTTGTTCTAGTTATATACAAATGTACAAGTCAGAAGCGGTCTCACTTTCAGTCCGTCCTCGTGTGGCTGGGGGGTCTTGGTTCTGCCTGGTTTCCAGCCGAGCTTGGTTGTTGTTGAGTGGTGTTCCTTGTGTTCCTTGGTGATGGTCTGGGATGCTCTGCTCCGGGACACCGCCGAAGTGGTTAATCGTTCCTTGGTACTGGTCTGGGATGCTCTGCTCCGGGACACCGCCGAAGTCGTTGTTCGTTCCCACCAGCTGCTACTTCGGGTCGCTGCCGAATGCCTCGTTCACGCAGGATGTTGATGCTCAGGTAGCACACCGCCAAGCTGTTATTTCGCCCGACAGGAGCACCCTCGGGACGTCGCCGGGTATGCTTCCACCTGGACGGGTTACGGCCGAACAAGCACCCTTCGTCTTCTTCTCCTTCGCCCCCTTCTCCTCCAACCTGCTTCCTCGACGTTTTCTTCTTCTGCTCCATTTCTCTTTTGTAGCACGACAAGCAGTCATAAATATGATACCATATATTTCAAGCAAATTATGTTAGTTGCATTCCAGATAATAAAGCATATGCGTGCCGAATTTGGTTGAGGTAGGACAATAAAAAGAACAAAAGTTATTGTGCCATAACTTTAAAGATGTAACAATTTTTTAACACACGCATTTCAATATTACTTTAGATGTGTAGCGAGCCTCATTTGCGGCGGGAGCAATACTTATTTATTCTTGGTTCTCCTTGAGAAATAGAAGCTAGTTGAAATATGCGACGGAGAGATGGCTACATCTACTTCTCGAATTAAATGTGATGCCAGCGATGCCACAATTTAATAAACCGAACTGGTGAAAATGTCCCAAATCAATGTCTTTCTGGGTTGCTGGGAGTCCTTGAATTACGCATTTAACCAATTTAACTATCACATATGTTACCCGTTTTTTCTTATCGTTAGAGGTTTCTTTTTTTTATTCGTTCGAAAACTTAAAGAAAAAACCCTAAAACATACAGTATTGCGGTTTGTGCATATGAGTTAAAGGGCCTCAACATTCGTGATGTGATTCTGCATGACTACCAGGTTTCTCGATTGCTTTGGAAAACCAGCAGGATGTGTGAGCTTTCCAGAACAGAGAACAGAAATGTGCGCGCCTTAAGTTATAAATAGGTAATGTTTCAGAGGTCAGGCGGCCTTTGTAACGTCTATACCCACTTGGGATGAGCTAGGCTTATTTGCAGGGATGATGTTGCGATATAGAAGTATGTGTTCCGCGGTCGACTGGCCTGCGAGCTGTCTCCAACCATAAATCACCTGAGACAGAGCTCTTCGAAAAGTGTGTTTTGCTTACGTGGTCGGCGTTGTGTTGCCTATGACCAAGAGCGAGTGAAACGGGGACTCTCTTGGTTGGCAGGGAGTGAATCGGTTTCGCTTTGTGTCGGGTCCTTCTAAGAGAAAGATGAGGCGAACGACTCTTCTGCTCGAACTTGCCAGTGTCAAAATGTGACCTTCAAGTTAAACCTTTATTGAACTTTTATTCTTTTGGAGGTTGTCAAGTCTGATTTCAGGACAGAATGAGACACTTAAAGGGCAATTGTCTCTGCCTCGGTAGCTTGTCCGTAGTGAAACTTAAGACGGGGCTGGTTTGAGGTGCGTGCGGACGTATCGCCTGCTACTCTAACTCCCAACGCAGTCGCCGTGCTCGTTTCTTTCCGCGACCTTGATGCTCTATCTTTCGTCAGAGTAAAGGTTTGTGTACCTGATGTTTTAGTGACATCAGATGACTCGACCTACAGGGTAAGTTCGAAGCTCCGACTCAATCGTGTCCTCACAGTAGACCCGTCAGCGACGTTAACTTAGCGCATTGTTCTTTTGTGTATTTGGCACTACAAGCCTTTTATGTCTTCAACGAGGCTCTGGGAACTGGTACGGAATGACGTTCAGTCATGCCTGGGATCAATAATATGTACGTTTTATCAGAGCATCGATCCTGATCTCACTGGATGATTGGGCAGGCTAATGGCGAATGGTATTATCAAAACTGTATTTATCAACACAATGATGGACTCATTTTCCCTGTTTCCATCTCTAACGTAAAAGAAGTTCACACTGGCTGTGGCTCCAAACGTTTTGCCGAGAGTGATGCTCAGGTAAGGTAGCATTAATTAGCACGACTGACGCAATGCTTGCTATCCGCCAGCTGCTGCACACGATGGGCATGCAAATGTTCCTTGTACGGTGCCGCAAACGGCAACTCTCTTCTCACGCTTCCAATTGAATCGCAAAAGAGCGTTTTACTAAATAACTTATATATTCAATATTTCGCGTCCTATCACCGCGTACTAATTTAAGTTGGTAGATGCACAATTAACCGCCGTTGACTTCAATCCTAATTTGCCTAAATTAGTATTACGCTTGACGTTACGACTGAACAAAGTAGAATAATCAATCTGACGATATGTGGTAAATCGCACGCTATACAGTTGCAGCTATTTTATCCGGCTTATCTTTTTGTGAATCTTGCAAATTGTGAAAAATTTAACTTCCGACCGTTATTAACGTCCGAGCAAGAAAACCTGAAGGTTCTTTTTAAAGAAAAACTATCAAACAGAATCTTTGCTTTAACTTCGGCTTTTTTTTTTCTTCTTTTTTCTCTGCTTCCCTATTTTTTACAATTTCACCTGGACACGCGGATAGACCACATAAATCAGCGGAAAATACTTAAATTAGAGGTTCCCTCACGTGTACTCCGCTGGAATGCACCATCTCCCTTGGATTGGAGAACTTGCTCACCCTTAGTTTAGGCTTTTAAAAGTATGTTTGTGGATGTGCACGTGGGCCTGCCCACGTGCACATCCACGGAGCGACTTTTGGCGCTCGGGATGCACAACACGTGGGTGGAACTGGCGGAAGCGGTGCGCACATCTCAGATTGAGAGATTGTGCGCCACAAAAACGGGCAGGACTATCCTGGCTAAAGTAGGAATCAATCCGCACAGGGGCCCAATCCTAAAGGCAGAAATTAAGGAGGGAATCAGAAGCTGGCTAATCATCCCCCCTTTACCTAAGAATATGCATCCCGAGCATAATAAGATCAGAAGAGAGAAGAGAGCAGAGGCCATTAGTCTCCGGTATAGGGAGCTGCCCTCGGAGCAGGTAGCGTATGTGGACGCCGCTTGTGGCCACGACGGACGAGCGGTAGCCGCGGTAGTCGATGGCCGCGGAAATGCCATTACGGCAGTCTCCTTAAGGACGCGCTCCGCTGCAGTGGCGGAGGAAGTTGCGGTAGCATTGGCTTTCGTCGGCACGGAAGCAAATTTCATCATAAGCGACAGTAAAACTGCCATCCAAAATTTTAGTGCAGGCAGAATCTCGCCTGCGGCGGCGAAGATTCTCGATCAGCGACAAATTGCGAGGAAAATTACGTTGATCTGGACACCGGCACATGCCTCCGTCCCCGGCAACGAGGCGGCTCACGAGCTAGCTCGAGGTTTATACCACCGGGCTGGTGAGGACCCCCTCTGGCAAGGGAGCGGTGAACGCATGGTAAAATATGGGGAAATTACTCAACATTACAGATTGGAACGTAGGCTGGTACCCCCACCAGACCCGTCATTAAATAATACGCAGGCAGTCGCGTGGAGACGACTCCAAACATACACGTACCCACACCCAATCCTGGTGAACCATATGTTCCCGGATATAAGATCAGACGAGTGTACACACTGCGGGTTGAGAGGGTCCCTCGACCATATAATCTGGGAATGCTCAAACTCTCCTGGGAGGGCGCTAAATATTGCTTCTAAAGAATCCTGGGAGACCCTGCTGCACAGTTCGGACCCTGAGCTCCAGCTCCGCCTCGTCCGACTGGCTGAAGAGGCCGCCGGGACACAAGACCTCCTGGCCAGCATCTAAAGCGGTGCCTCCTGCCTCCCCGGCCTGGTGCCGAGGGGGGAGGGAGAATGCCAATTCTGTCGGACAATAAATGTTCTTTCCTCCTCCTCCTCCTGTGGATGCTAAGGTTTATGTTACCTATTAAAAAAAACACTTGAGGCCTTTTTGCGTTGATATTTTATTATTCCGCCTTTGGCGAGTGCTTTGGGCAAGGCTTATAAACCGTTCCAATAAATAGCTTCTTGCGAGTGGTGTCATAAGAGTTCGTGCGTATGGAGGGAACATTTGCTCGTTTTTGGAAGCCAGGAACACGGGCATGATGGAATGTGGAAATTGTTTTACATTTCAAGCGCGTTTTTGTATTCCGCCAACTTTGTTGGTGCGTAGTGAGGACAAAAAATCCGGCTTTAGAAACTAGTCTTTATTAAGACACAATTATTTTCTTGACGGTGCGAAAACCCGACACTTCATAAATAAAAAAACATATATATTTTTCACGCTATCGGTATTGCGGAGTAAATCATCATCATAAATCGCACAATGAGCTGATGATGTGTAGACTTTCTAAAATCGTCTCGGTCGTGCTCACTTAAAATACTCAAAAGTGACTTCTTTCTAAAACTCGGTGTAGTACAGCTGAGCTTTTTCAGTTCAATATATAAAGACCAGACACATATTGGAGAAGTTTAGTGTTTTCTTTATTTTTACTCACCTCAAGAATTTTAAAAAAAAACTTAGTCAGGACCAGGGTGTAAGATAGACAGGTGGGGAAACGAGAGCCAAATGAGCGACCGGATTGTGTCCCTTTCGGGTTTCTCTTTTTTTGTGGCGCCATCTATGTGGAGCACCGCGAACTCTCACTCCAGGTGGGCGACCGGTAGCGACCAGCTAAACCGACGGAGATTTTTTTTTCTTCTCGCCGCAGCGCCATCTGTCGCAAATCGGGGGTACCCGCAAGCAGACGAGTACACAATCCGGTCACGGCATTGCTGTAGGCCTCTATGGGCCGTTTCCCCACCTGTCTATCTTACACCCTGGTCAGGACAGTAAATTAACATATTCACACCTTGAAGTAATGTAGTCGATGTATTACCGTTTATAGACGAAAAACGTAAACGAACACAATCCCATAAAGAGGAGCAAGAGGGACTTCCAAGAATACCCTGGTTATCGACGTTAAAGCAAATCAATAATACGCCTTTACTCATTCGGTGTTAGAGAGGAAAGCTTATGCTTCAAATTATATCTTCTAAATTTTCTGGAAGTCAACATTTTGTTTCCATTTGAAATATTTTGCTTAGTAAAACACTATAAAAATATTTTTTTTATTCGAGTCAAACTGATTTGTTACCTGCGCCTCCTCAGAATTTCGTCGTTGCTTATAACGGAACGTGACTCATGCTTCCCTCACTATAATATTTGTTTAGGCACTTATGCCTAGGCGAGTGACTTGAAACGGCTCCTGCGTCAGCTATCCATGATCATCACAAAACATCTTCGCTACGTTCAAGGCAAACACTCCCCATGGGCAGTTTCATACCAGAACGAGGTTACAGCTGCAGGCTACAGTCGCCATTTACGCCAGCGCTTAATGTATATAAAGAAGCCGTACTTGCGTTCTCGGGCTCTTCGAAGACAAAGTGAGACATACTCTGTGAGGGTTTCACCTTAATTTCGCGCTCCCTTAATGGCCGATGCACGTTCTACATTCCCATCCTCCTCGAATCTTCTCTTCAGAAACTAAACCCAAACCCGAGAAACTGTCCACGGGAGAAGCGCCGTTGCGTTAGAACCTCCCGTTCCATAATAAACATGATTCGTGTCTCCGAGAAAAACGCCGGCCCTATTTCGGTATCTTACTGTGTTGTCTGTCGGAGGGGGCGATGGGCTGCTTTGGGAAATTCATGGTTCGCGTGCCACTGAATGAACGCTGGGGCAATGTGGAATGCCCTAAACGACACTTTGGGGACGACGGCTAGACAAGCGGAGCAGCCATCGGCAAAATTCACCGGAAGGGACCTGCAGCCCTTGGTCCCCAGCATGATCCTGGGGTTTGACCTCGAAGAAGTGAAGAGTGGTACAGGGTAGAGTCGAGAGAAAGTTAAGAGACCTTTGTAGCAGTTCACTGCATATATGATGACTCGGTGCATTTGGTTGCCGCATTTCCGAGGTCAACAGAAATAATAAAAACTTCTCGTTCTCTTTATTACGACTTGTGGGGAAAGTGGCAAAATTAGAGGCGTCGCAAGTGCGTTCGGTTTGTCTGCTGGTTTTTCCTGTTTAAACATAGAAACAGAATTTCTGAGCGCGTCCGCGTGGGATCGACTACATGTCTAACCTCCCTCGCCCCACTCCCGCCCCCCCCCCCCCCCCAAAAAAAAAAAAAAAAAAAAAAAAAAACGCCGTTTTTTACGGTAAGTTTTTTTTTGTATTAACTAAGTAAAACTACTGGAGAAGTCACTTGCTATACTCTGTTTCACCTTATGATGTACTGCAGGGAAGGCTACGAGCGCGAGCTCCTTGCTGCGAACTCTATGAGCACGCGCTTCCAGCCTTCGCTGCGGTACAACATAAGGTGAAACGGAGTATTGTAATATCATCGCGCCCCCTAAAATAAAGCTCCGACGAAATCTGACTGTCACTGATTGATGTCAAAATTGATTCAGCACGTTAATAGGCACATCCGAACAAGTTTCCCGAAGTACATGTTAAGGTAATTATTTTTCCGTAGTTAATGATGTTTCAAATTTAGTCGAAGAGACTGAGAGGCTCAGTGGCATCACTGATAACGTGGCGTCAAAAGCTCTAGTATAAAGGAAGTTTAGTTCGTGCCCGTCGGGTTACAAGGCGTGTGATGGTGGAAAGAAAGAATACCGACAACTCTGCAAAATATTTCGTTATTTGACTGCCAGCTTGATCTGCACGTTATACAGTACATGACGACACTCCACATGAAGAACACGAGGAAACGTGATTGGTAATTTTTGCATGACCTTCATTTCCGTTTTTATTATTACAATTTATGAATTTAAATATTTTAAATAGCATGTAAAAAGCGTAATTTTTTTTTTATGTCAAAACTTGACTTTAGTGTGTGTAGCTCCACAGCTCCCCTTTAAGTATATCGGCTTCTGTTGAAAAATACAAGGGTGAAATATGACTTCAGTTACAGGTTTCAAACATTGGGAAGGTTAATTTAGGCATCACCAATTATTGCGTTTTTATGTGTGCTCTTTTGTCCGGCAACATCACCTCTTGCGTTGCAAGTACGCCCTTTGACATTTCCTATACTTCTCCAAGCGTCTCGTTTTCCCATTTTAACGACGTTTGTAAATATTACGTTGATTTTACACACCGGAAATGAATATATGTTACCTGAACACCTTTTTATATAAAATAAGACAAACGTCTGAAAAAAGGAAGTTAAGTTTTTCACCAAAACTTCGCGTGCTCATGATATACGAGATTTTCTAAAATCGTGTTTTTTTCCCGCGGTAGGTTTATTAATACCAGTGCACATTTCGTATATAAAGCGAGAAAGCCCAGGCATGAAATATTTAACAAATATATTTTATTTGAGTATTTATATGTTCATCCTATCATGACCAATTTTTGTGAAAATTATTTACCCCAAATTTCGATAATTTATTTTGGATATGATGTCCTCAAAATAAGTTACCCTCACTTGACTAAATCTATGAAACACGTAACTATAAAAAGAGATTCACAAATAAGACATACCGTCGTCAAAGCACGCACCTTTTTTAGCAGCTGGCATATTGGGAACTATACCAAACTAACAAAAACGATGACAACGTCGCACACATACTCTGTAAGCCAACGGTGTGTTCATAATAAAAAGGCCACGAACAACAAACATATTTGTCCCCATACATGTTTGTCATTATTTAAATAGCCTATCATTCTGTGTTTTTATAATTCTATAGGGGAAAACATAAAATAAGTATTTGGCTGAAACATTCGCAAAATCATGGCACCTTTTTCATTTTCCAGTTTTGTTAATCAAATTGTATTGTTTTCGGGATTAAACAAATATATTATATACAGGGTGGGTTTTTTAAGATTACAGATTTGTTTTAAAAAATTAAAGCCGTTTACAATTCCCTGTAACGCCGAATTATTTATTTATTTATTTATTTATTCTTATTTTCAGTGACCCACAAACAGCTTAACGCCTCCTTAGTGGTGCACTTATCAATGAGTCAATGAGTAGTCAAATGTTAAGCAGGATAAAAGCGAAACGTTAGGAAAAAACAATATCCTCAACACACTTTCGAAATTTATGCTTTTCATCAAAAATATCAAGGCTAGCATTCGCACGGATCTGTTCTAAATGGTTACAAGTCAGTTGTAGGCGTGACATGGGTGCAGCATGGTAAAAGAAAAAAATTAGAGCGCAGCTCTTGAGGAGGAGGAGGGGAAGGGTACTGAGGGCAAGGTATATCCTTCCTCCCTCCTCCTCACCTCCTCATCCTGTCTGCTGCTCGTCCCTTTAGCGGCGTCGCCGTCGCCTCACGATGGTCACGTGACCTCAGGGGGTCACGTGACGTCACGGGGTCACGTGACGTCACGGGGTCACGTGACGTCACCGGGGTCACGTGACCCCTATGAGGTCACGTGACAATGCCGATGACGTCATCAGTGACGTTACTGATGACGTCATCATCACAAGTGACGTCATCAGTGACGATGACGATTCTGATGCCGATCACGTCATCAATGACGTCACTGATGATGTCATCAGTGACACTGCTGATGGCGATGACGCCATCAGTGACGTCACTGATGACATCATCAGTGACGATAACAATGCGGATGCCAATGACGTCATCAGTGACGTCATCCGCGCAGTTACGCCAACGGCGACGCCGACGCCAACGCCACTCAAGCCGGAAACGGGCGCCTAAGAGCTGCACTCTAAAAATCTGTGAAAGTTACACTTATGCGGTTTGCGCAGGTGAGTTATACGGCCAGGGGGACATAGTATATGGGGCTAATCGTAACGATCGGTCGGCTAATTAAGCAAAATTTGTTAATCAACTTTTTAACTAGTGACAATAGCCAATGATTCTCAATAGAAACTTGCTGAGCGTCGTCCAAAACCCCTAAATCAGTACCTTTTAGATAAACTGAGAGCGTGAGAAGAGCAGTTGTACGCTGAGGTTGCCACTCGTGAAGCAGGTACGTCGGTGAGAAGAGCAGTAGTACGCTAACGTTACCACTCGTGAAGCAGGTACAAGGCTCGTGGAGCGGGTACAAGGCCAGCAACAGCTAGCCTTGTACCCGCTCCACGAGTGGTACCGAGTGAGAAGCGTTGTGGAATTACTACGCTTCTCACACGCTCAAAGTCTTTCTGAAAATTACTGGTTTAGTTGTTTTCGATGACGCTCAGCAAGTTTTTGTTCATTAATTAAAAAGCTAAATAACAAAATTTACTCAATTAGCCAAATGATCTTTACGATTAGCCCCCTATTTGATGTTCCCCTGGCCGTATAACTCACCTGCACAATACGCATAAGTGTAGTATTCACAACGTATTTTAAAACATACTTGTAAAGCTTAGAAAAAAATGAAAGCCGTTTACAACTCGCTGTAACGCGGAATAAGAGCGCAGCTCTTGAGGAGGAGGGGAAGGTACGGGGGGGGGGGTGTCACGTGACCTCGGGGGGTCAGGTGACCAGGGGTCATGGGTCACGTGACCTTGGGGGGGGGGTGGTCACGTGCGTGACCTGGGGGGTCAGGTGACCTCGGGGTCACGTTCGGGGGGTCACATGACCTGGGGGGGGGGGGGGTTGCGTGACCTTACGGTTGCGCCGACGCCGCTCAAGCCGGAAACGGGCACTAAAAAGCTGCGCTCTAAAATGAAAGTCGCTTACAACCCCCTGTTAAACTGAATAAGAGTGCAGCCCTTGAGGAGGAGGAGGGAAGGGTACTGAGGAGAGCATATACCCCTCCTCCCTCCTCTCACCTCCTCATCCTGCCAGCTGCTCCTCCCGAGCGGCGTCGGCGTCGCCGTCGGCGTAACCGTGAAATCACGTGACCCTCGTGACGTAGCGTGACCCTTGTGACCTCACGGGGGTCAAGTGACGTCGCCGGGGTCACATGACCTCACCGCAGTCACGTGACGTCGCCGGGGTCACATGACCTCACCGCAGTCACGTGATGTCACCGGGGTCGTGTGACATTACCAGTATCACGTGACGTCATTATGATGACCTCATTGCCACCGTCAGTGATGACGTCACACGGGACAATGACATCATCACGATGACATCACGAATGACGTCATCAGTGACGTTTTTCGTGATGATGATGATGATGCCGATGAGGATAATGTCATCGTGATGACGTCATCACGCTTACGTCACCGATGACGTCCTCAGTGACGTCATCGTGATGATGACAATGGCGATGAGGATGACATCATCGTGATGACATCACTGATGACATCATCAGTGACGCCATCATGATAATTACGCTGACGATAAGAATGACGTCATCGTGATTGCGTCATCGCAATGACGCTACAAATGACGTCATCATTGACGTCACCACTGACGTCACGCGTCCCATAATGCACCGCGCGGTTAGGCCAACGCCGCTCGAGCCGGAATCACGTGCGTAAGAGCTGCGCTGAGCGCTCTAAAAAAACACCGCGGATATAAAAACATATATTTACAATTCTCGCTCGAAACTAGGTTATGGCATCCGGCAAGGCGAGGAAGGAATGATTAATTTTAACCACATAGGGGAGCTTTCGACATGCAACAGAACTCAGAGCTACACTGTGTCCTTTTCCGCAATAAAGGCCTATTTATGCCGCAATGTTTGGCTGCTTTAGACTCCCTTGTAGAAACCTATGTTGAGATGCGACTATCCTAAGTAGCACAAGAGGTGGGGGGCATCTCGGGCCCACGTGGGGAATGGGGGCTCGGGCAGCCCCTACGAAACCGAGTGGGTGCTACGTGGGTGCAGCGTGGGTGTGCCCTATATGGACTGTCCAAGGGAACCTCGGTCAGTCCCACTTCGGATATGGGAGGTTGGAGGTGCGATGTGCGAGGCCAAGTTTACGCAGAATGGGCTCGACGTTGGAAAAGCTCGGGCATGACCAACTTCGGCTGCCCATGTAAAACCCCCAAGGGTTCCACCTCAGTACTTTGGGGGTGTGGTTTGCGATTATGTGGGCTCTGCGGTGGCATAGCGTGGCGGTTCACAAGTTGGGCTGCCCATTCAAAACTCCGCGTGGGTCCCAAAGTTACACAGAGCGTGGTCATGCCCAACTTGGCTGCCTATGCATTACCCTTGTGTGTCCCACCTCGGCTATACGAGGTCTTGATCAATGTGAGCCGCGTTGGTAATATCGCCGTGAGTCCCACTTTGGCTAGGCGGGGTCAGAGTTAGCGCAGATTTGGGCTTCATGCAACAAAGTATGGACATACCCAACTTGGATTACCGGGCAATACATCCGTGGGTTCCAATTCGTTAATGCCGGGCCCGAGCTAGTAAAGATACCGCCAAGGAATGGGCACTCCAGAGTTTGGCTGCCTATTTAAAACCTCCGTGGTCTAACTTCGGCATTACGGAGGACATGTTGCAATGATGTGAACGCAAGCGTGGTGAAGGGTTGGCATACCCGACTTGAGCTATCAAGTAAAAACCACGTGGGACCGAATTAGGCTCTACAGCATCCAAATGAGATAAACGGGCTCCACGGTGGCTAAGTCTGGGTGAGCCCGAGATCGGATGCCCATCTGAGACCCCCGTGGGTCCCACCCTTTTCTGCCGGTCCAAATCTGCGAAGAAGGTGGCGCAAAGACGGCAAAACGCGGCCATGCCAAGCGTTTGGCTTCCCATGTAAGACTCCGGCGGGTCTTACCTCTGTCATGCGGGAGCCAAGTTTACGAAGATGGTGGCTCCACGAAGGCAAAGCTAGGGCATGCCCGACTTGGCTGCCCATGTAAAATCCCTGTGGGTCCCACCTCAGATCTTTGGTGGCGAAGTTGCGATTATGTGGGCTCCACGGTGGCCTAGCGAGGGCATTCAGAGTTTCCTTCCCCATGTGAAACACCTGTGCGTCCCACCTCGTCCCTGCTGCAAGTTTTACAAAGACGGAAGCTTCCTGATGGTGAAGCGCAAGCATGCCGAACTTGAGCTGCCTATGTAAAAACCCCGTCGTTCACTAGGGCTGCGCAAGACCCAGGTTTACGAAGATCGGGGTTCCGTGGGCAGAAACGCGAGAGCGTGACCGACTTGGGCTGCCCACGTGCAACATCCGATAGTCCCACCTCTGCTGTGCGGGGCCCACGTTTGCGAAGATGGGGGACCCACGGTGGAAAAGCGTTGTCGTGGCAAACTTGGGCTGCCTATCTAAAACCACCGTCGGACAGCGCGGCTGCACAAGACCCAGGTTTGCCAAGATGGGGGCTCCGTGGTGAAAACGCGTGAGCGTGACCGACTTGGGCTGCCCACGTACAACATCCGATAGTCCCACCTCTTCTGTGTGGGGCCCAAGATTGCGAAGATGGGGGATACACGGCGGAAAAGCGTGGTCATGGCCAACTTGGGCTGCCTAGGTAAAACCCCCGTCGGACAACTCGGCTGCGCAAGACCCAAGTTTACGAAGATCGGGGCTCCGTGGTGGAAACGCGTGAGCGTGACCGACCTGGCTGTCCACGTGCAACATCCGATGGTCCCACCTCTGCTGTGCGGGGCCCAAGTTTTTGACGATGGGGGATCCACGGCGGAAAAGCCTGGTCATAGCCAACTTGGGCTGCCTATGTAAAACCTCCGTCGGACAACTCGGCTGCACAAGGCCCAAGTTTACGAAGATCGCGGCTTCGTGGCGGAAACGCCTTACCGTGACCGACCTGGGCTGCCCACGTGCAACATCCGATTGTCCCAACTCTGTTGTGCAGGGCTCAAGTTTGCGAAGATGGGGGATCCACGGCGGAAAAGCGTGGTCATGGCTCCTCTAAAACACGACGTTACTCATCACATTATCACGACCAGACCACCGATCAACGCTTGCGCTCGTCGACCAGCCCCAGAACGACTAAAATTGTGAGGCCAGTAGTTTGACCATAGCTGATAATTATACGGCCGTCGAAAAGCTCGTGGTCCTCGCCGCTGCACATGGCGCCTAAAGCCACACCCGGCGATAGGCGCCCATGCGGAGATTACTGGGTTTTTAATAATGTCACAATGGCCTATATATATCCCCTACATCACATCCAAGATTTTGCTAGAACTAATTTCTCAAAAATCGATTTGATCAAGGCTTATCATTAAATACCCGTGGAGTTCAATGACATCCCAAAAACGGCAATAATCACAACTTTCGGCTTGGATGCGTTCGTCCGAATGCCTTTTGGACTCCGAAATACCGCACAGACGTTTCATCGCTTTATTGACTAAGGAACAGGTATTAGAGTTTTACTTTGCGTATTTAGACGACCTTCTAGTAGCAAGCAAGACGCAAGAAGAATACATTGAGCATCTTCGCCTCCTTCTCCAACCCTTAGCAGAAAATGGTCTCGTCATTAGCACTGCGAAAGGCTCATTCGGCGTCTCCGAATTGACATTCTTGGGGCACCACTTTAGTAGTTCCGGAGTAAAACCACTGCCTGATAAGGTTGAGGCGATTGTCAATTTCCCGGCACTAACAACCATCAACCAGCTGCGAGAACTTCTCGGCCTGATCAACTTCTTTAGACGGTTTCTCCCTCAGTGCGCCACAACAACCCAACCACTTGCCGATACCTTTTCTGAAATGCATACTCCGAAACAAGAAATTATTTTGACAGAGAACAGATTATATGCATTTGAGAAAATCAAAACTGATATATTCAATGCTACAATACTCCACCGCCCAGTGCTGAACAATCCAACACGCATCATGGCTGATGCTTCCAAGGAAGGGGTCGGAGCGGCCCTACAGCAACAGGGAGTACAACCCTTGCAACCACTTTCGTTTTTTTCTAAACAGTTACATCCAACCGAGCATAAATACAGCCCGTTTGGACGAGAGCTCTTAGCTATTTATATAGCCATCGATCATTTTAGATACTTTCTTGAGGGTCACATTTTTCACATATTAACCGACCACAAACCACTGACATTTGCTTTAATATCTGGCAGATATGGTTATTCACCACGTGAAATTAGACAAATGGCTTTCATTGTAGAATTTACAGCAGATGTGCAAAACGAGGAGGGACACAAAAATACCAAGCGGCCGACGCTTTACTCCGTGTCAGTGTATAGACCGCTGATACGAACGTCTTGCATCACATCGATTTTCGTCGCCTCGCCGTATCAAGAAAAACACGATGAAGAGCTTTGAATTCTACGCTCTGGAAGTGCAGCTCGAAGACGTCCGAATTCCCAGAGGACGAAGTAGTGACATCTGACGTCTCCAATGACACGCCGCAAGCATTTCTCACTACCGAATTCCGTCGACCAGTTTACGACTCACTGCATTCGTTGGCTCATTCAGGTATTTGCGCAACTCAACGATTGGTCACATCGCGTTTTGTCTGGCCGAAAATGAACACCGACGTACGCGAATGGGCAAGAATGTGCCACAAGTGCCAAAGAACTAAAATCCAGAGACAAATAGCTCCAGTCTCCCGTTTCAAAACTCCGGATGCCAGATTCTCCCATCTCCTCATCGACATTGTTTGTCCCCTTCCTCCATTACATGGATTTGTATATATTCTAACCTGTATAGAACAATTCACCGTTGGCCTGAGAGAACGGCTTTAACAGACAAAACAGCTGAATCAGTAGCTTCGGCTTTCGTAACATCGTGGTTGTCGCGTTTTGGTTTGCCAGACACTGTAATAACCGACAGAGACCGTAATTTTGAGTCGCAACTGTTTGCTGAGCTTCTACGCCTTTTCGTGGCATTCCGAATTCAAACGACCCAGTATCATCCAGCTGCCAACGGAATGGTTGAAAGATTTCATCGACAGTTGAAGACATTACTCAAAGCGCGGATTAAATCAGGTAACTGGTGTGAGGCACTGCCCTTTGTTATGATTGGTCTTCGCACGGTCTACAAATCTTACCTTACGGGCACACCCGCTGAATTCACTTACGGCATGACACTCCGCCTCTCCGGTGAGTTTTTCCACAACAGTATAAACGATGCCGTTCCCGACGCACAAAATTACGTCTCCCGACTCAAACAAACCATGATAGAGTTAGCTCCGCCACCGACCCGACTTCCGCCTAACGACAATACTTTCGTCAGTTCTGGTTTGACAAAGTGCACACACGTATTAGTTCGACGTTACGCAGTATGAAATTCCGATGGCCCGTATCCCGTCCTTCAACGTTAACCCAAGACCTTCCTGTCGACTTTGGCGCAAGAAAAAAATTTGTATCCATCAACCGACTCAAGCCCGCTCATACTGTGCAAATAAACAGCTCCTCAACAAGACACCTCAAGTCTGCACATCGGACTCGTAGTCCACTTAAGTCCAAGACATCCACTTGACGCCATGTGCGCTTTAAAACCATGCCTTCGACATCTAGGAGGGGGAGTATTGTAGGAACATTGGACACCGAGAAAGAGGAAGCAAAAGCTCGACGACACACAGCTCGTGAAAGAGCCTCTTTGATCAATTCATTGTGGACCCTCGGCTACCTTAGGTAGAAGTATATATATATATAAATAAAATGAGGAATAAAGGCTTATTCCTCAGGCTTCTCAAAGTTCGAAACTCCCTGACATTTGCCAAATTTCGGCCCAGAGCTCTGCGCTACCTGGGGAGCCACCATGGGACGCCGTATTACAATCCGTGGCTTTGTGATCTTCCAAAACGAGTAAGAAAATTACACCGCCTCTCTTATTACTTCCTAGCGAGAATTCAATGTAAACAATATTTCACTGTAAGCTACATCTTATGAACAAGAGGAAGGTGTTATGGGGTAGAACCCTTGTCAACACCACGTGTACTGGTATTTCATCCCAAGCAATCCAGAGATAATGGCACATCGTGGGACACTACCTTCTTGCCGGTGAATATTCACCGTACCATCGCCGTTCTTGCAACCCAGTGTTGCACCGGTCCGGTTAAAAATGCCGACAAAAGCTGTTGTCGTCATACAGTGGCATTTAATGTTGAATAGCTAACACCGGCTCACCCCTGAGGTGCCAGTGTAATCCCCGATGTTGGCCCACCGGTACCCCTCGGTGAGCCAACTTTGAACACCTTTAACAATTTATTCCCCAGGTTTTAGCTGATGGTAACCCGGCTGAACTAGTCTTTGCCTTCCATAGCACTGGGTGAACCAATTTTACCCAGACTTACCGGGCAGTGCCTCCCTCCCCCCCCTTTCACACACACAATTTTAGCCACCGATACCCCTGGTTAAACTAATTTAACTAACTATTCTCCAATTCTTAGACGACCACAACCCCAGGTGAATGTTAGCCATTTTTATCCTGGGTTTAGCAGCTGCTGGCATCCATAACCCTAGGTAAGTCACTTTTATCGAGTTTTAATGAGCTATGAATTGAGGGAAAACCTCTTGCTAGCGAGAAGCATTTCTAACCGTCAAATTTGTTGTATTGATGACTAAACCGTGGAAAGTTATAGTTCGCCTTAAAATTATGGAGTGCATTGGCAATAGATGAGCAACCTAGTCAGTGCAGTACCAATACAGCAATGTGTACAGCTTGCGATTGTAGCTCTCTGCAGCCTGTACATATTTTATTATTTGAGTGCCGCCATCACTCGTGTGAACTGAGTACCCGGGTGCATTCTTTATTAGCGATTTCAGAACCAGTGTAAAAATATTACTTTATTGTAGTAATATTTACATAATAACTTAGTAACGTAGTTGTAGTGCCAAAAATATAGTAAATATATTGGGACATGTTTTTGTCTTCTTTTTCCTTTTTTTGCGGACGGTGGTAATATTGTAGCTCGGCCCCTCCCGAAATAAAATTCTACGTACGCCGATGATAGCGGCACAGTCAGCGTGTGTCGTCGACAGCATGGTCCGTGTTAGTGGAGCAGGTGGCTGCATTCTTTGCCTTTTTTGAGGCGCACTGGGCTCTGCCCTGGTTCAAATCAGGGGCGGCAGCGAGGTACCACCCGGTGAGTTGAATAACGTCCTACTTCGTGGAGGAGCCCACACTCAAAGCAAAAAATGACTACCCTGGTTAGTCAGAATGGTGTTTTGGAGGCTTTGATTATTCCAAAGGGCGAGTGACTAGCCTTTGGGCAAAGTGACGACCCCAAACCGCTGTGGAATAACCACTTTTCTGGAGATAACGACGGGGAAGTGGTCACTTCCGAATCCGATGTTCACGTGCAGGCAGTCGTAAATGATATAAATAACTTAGATAACTACAGAAAGACTATAAATTATGTTCTTCCTTAGCTTTCGTGATCCTTTAAGATCCGCCAAGTTCACATCTGTTGTGCAATTCGCGTAAATTGGTGGAATAAAATTTTGTCGGCGCGAGCAGACACACTGATTCTCAGCAGCTGCACCTGGCTGGGCATCAACAATGAACGACCCGTTTGGTTTGTCGTCAGCGTTCGCCGAAATGACGTAAGGATATTCTTTTTGCCGTATTTTATTGTAAAGATTATTTAAAACAGAATGACTAGTTGTACATCTGATCGTATTGAACCATTGCCACAAAAAACAGCAAGTATAGTTCACGGAGGTCGGGGAGGGAGACTCTGTCGACGAGAGCGGCCGCCTGGCTTCCCGGAGTCATCCCCCACCTTCAAATTCTCCGAGGCGTGCGGGAATTGTTTCAAAGCATTTTGATCGATAGTTCCCTACCCCTCACCTCGCCCGTTCGTGCTCAATGGGCTAACACGTGTAGCCTCCGGTTCTTGACTGCCTTGCCGGAGGCTCGGGTTACTCCCGAGGCAATGCGCCGCAGAC